>CM022665.1:41481151-41498651 GCA_012295275.1 Chrysomallon squamiferum
CAGAATCTGACAGAATATTTCATTTCAGGTGCATCATCCTTTGAGATGGCAGAGGAGCTAGACAGAGTTCCCACACTGGAAGCATTCCCACCAAACCAGGTAAAAACAAAAACAGCATACATTTAACCCTTTCCTTGCAATGATTAGACATATCCAGTAAAAAAAAAAAAAATGTATTAGCATTAACTGTGGAAAGTGAATTTAGCATACAACTTTAAAAAAAAAAAAAAAAAAAAATTCTCATTATACTGTGAGAAGCAGAAACACACACTAAGCATTGAATAAAGTCCAGTAAGTGCTGCCATCTGTGGGACAGCAGTGTAACTAATAGTCTTGTTGATTTTAGTTCCACTGTGAAAACAGTTGAGCCTAATTTTAATTTAAAACTCGGACACAGGATTAAAAGTTTATAATATTTGAGTAATGTCAATGGAAGAAAAATATCATATTCTAAAATCTGTTCTGAGTGTAAAGCATGTTGTTTGTGTTTGTTTAATTTTTTGATTGATCGGTGTTCAAGGTTTGAACAGAACAGAGAGTCTGCAAATACCTTGCTTGATCAGTGGATTAAAATTATTGACCATTTTAATCATTTTGCCACTAATATTTAAACTAGGATTAACGACAATCTAGAGATCTGTTATCTTGTCACTGGACTTTATTTATGATGTCTTTATTTTTGTGGAATGATTGATCGATTATTCAGCAGAATGGATTAAATTAACAAAATAATGCAAATGCTCAGTTAACAAGGGAAATAACTTAAAACTAATGTGTTCCACTCCATTTTCATTTAAATAAGAGTTGTGTCCCATTATTTACCAGCATAATTATTAACACCAGAAACACTGTTTGTTGATTAAAGAAAGTTGCTTAATGTTCTTTTCTTCTTTATTTTTTTTTTTTTTTTTTTAAGCTTATACATGTAATAAAAATAACATTTTTAATATTAATTTGGATTATTTTTTAATAGGTTCCCGTACACACATCAGTATTTATTAATGAACCAAAGCTGTCCGATTTCAAAATGGTTCTGCTCCAGGAGGGAATCCACTGCGAGTTTGTAGCCGGTGTTCTGATTTGTAACAACTCTGTGGCCGTCAGAAGGGTATGTGAACTGGTATAAAATAACATAATAATGCCGATGTCATATCATAGGACACAGATTGTAATCAGCTTGACATTTGTCACCAACATACGTTTTTTTTCATCTGTATCTCCTGTCAACAGAATTGTCTTCTTTTTTTCTGTTTTTTAACCTCATTCTCATCTTCACACCTTTTTTCATTTGTATTATCTTTATCTGTTTAATGTCTTCCAAGAGAATTTCAGAATTTTATTACCTTTTCTTTTTTTTTTAATAGTCTTTGACAAATGTCATCTTCACACCTTTTTCTATTTTTAATATCTTTATCTATTTAACATCTTTCATGAGAATTTCAGAATTATATTACAGGTTTTTTTTAACAAATAACACCTCCAAAACAGAATTTTTTAGCTATGCAAGTTATGTATATCTGTTGACAGCATACAGTGAGAAATACATATGTCTATATTAAAACAAATTTATCAACATTAAAAAGATAATGACAATCTGTGTGATAATTGCAGTATATTAACATGACCACAAAAACAAAACAAAAACAAAAAAAAAATTTATATATATAAATAATGAAAAAAAAAAATAAAATAAATAAATAGTAAAATTAAAGAAAAAAGTAAATTAATAAAGAGTGAATATCTGAGGATTTAAGTGTGATGTATTGCATGTGTTTATTTATAGTTATTTACTGAGATTTGAAATAGCTTTTTCATAGTTTTTGTAGTAATTACAATAGATCAGATACACACTTTATCAATACAAATATATATATATAGATATATATACATATGTTTATTTATTTTTGTAATTTTTTTTTTTTTTTTTTTTTTTTTTTTTTTTTTGTGGAGTGACTATTTTACTTTTACATTTCTAATTTACTTATTTTATTTTTCAGAATGAAGCTGGCAGGATACAACTGGAAGGTACTCTGTGTGATGATTATTACCGAATCCGTGAAATTCTCTATCAGCAGTATGCCATTGTCTGAGTCACTTCAAAATCACAGCAGTCATCCTTTATCACCAATGTCACTGTTTTACTACATTGACAGAACCCTTGTGTTGTGACGATATAAAAAAAAACATTAACCCAATCATTAATTTGTTTAATAAGACTGCAAATAAATATTAATTTTTAGAAAGGCTGGATTTTATTAAGGTATTGTTAAAAAAAAAAAGATAATGTGAAAAGAAAGAAGAAAAAAGAAATAAAATACAAAATAGATCTTAAAACAGATATTTATTCTTCTGTCATTATACTCTTTTAATATACTTGTAGCTATATTTTTATTTTTTTTATTTTATTTTTGTCTTTTTGTGCACCATTTTAAAAACAATCAAAATTCAACTATTTTACTCATTCATCTGTTTTAAACTACAGTTTGATGAGTACGTTCTGGTTCATTTTTTTTTTACTCATATACACATATTATTAATGTACACAATTATCATTTGGTGAACTTGAACGGATAATAAATAAAGATAATGATCAGATCTTTATTTACACATTCTGTCCAAGAGTTGATTATAAAGTATAGTTTCTTGAAAAAAAAAAAAACAAAAACAAACCCAGACCATAGCCAGAATCTTCATTGATACGTTAGCCCCAAAAATTTGCATTATATGAATTACAGAGCAACAAGATCACCATCATCTATGCCTTCATTATTTTTTTTGAATGTCAGAGATTTTTGGTAACCACTATTCTTCCTGTATAAAATTTATAGTTCAGGACAGACAATAAAATTTGAAATACATTCTGGCTGTGCTCTGAAATGACTTTTTATAAAAGTTCTTTTGACATTTAAAGAATTGTTATTCTTCTAACTGTGACTTGCATGTACAGTTTTGTTAGCTGTTAACATTTAACTGTAACAGTTAAACATTTTGTAAAAAGCTATTTACAACTGTGTGTTACACTGCAAAAAACAAAAACAGACAATAAATCAGTGTTAAAATAAATATTTATTGTCTTTTTTATATGTTAAGGGTAGACATGGCAAAAAAACAAATAAAAATGTTAAATCAATCCTTACACATTCTTCCTTGTTGTTCACAGAACACAAAACAAAACAAAAGTGTGAAAGAGGTAAATAGTTGATAGATACTATCAGTTTTGGTAAACTGTAAAATTAACGGATTTTTAAATAATTTTGTTTCATACATACTTCATATGACTGACTTCTACAAGTCATAAATAAAACTGTCCTGAGAACAAGATAATTTTTATTTTTAGAACTAAATTCACGTGGAAGCTTACCATAAAAATAAAATTTGAAAAAAAAAATATATATGAATTTAATATCCAGTGCAGAATAAATAAATTTGTACCTAATAAGTATTGCTACTAAATGCTAATTGTGTGTATTTCTAATTCCAAACTTTCAAAAATTTCATTGTAAATGGCTAAGGAATTTGCCTTCCCATCAATGATAACATGTATTTAAAGATTCTTGATTGTTAATGAAGTTAAGAGTAAAAATAGTCCAACAATTCTGTCATTATAAAAATATTTTGGGTATAAACAAATGTTAATTCACAAAAACAAATCAAACTGAAGGTGAATTATATATTTTTGCAGCATGGTGTATAAAGGTATACTTTTCTATGACTTCTTTGTTTTATCAAATTATTAACTGTTCTTTACAAATACATTACTGTCAAATGTTTGAATTCAAATATATTTTCACACAAAACGAGTTAAGACTTCACACATTTTGTGTAAACAAAGAATTCTTGTATCACAGTTGATTATATTATTATGTGCACCAAGTAAAGCATACATTTGAAAAAGTAAAGAAACAGTCTAAAAACTTTATAATAAATTATATCAGTAGATTTGGGATAATATATTTTTACTTGTGATATGTATATAAATCCAAAATAAAACAGTTAAAGGAAGCAACAGAATGTATTTAGATGAATAGTTTGAACCACCAGAAGCAACAAAATGTATTTAGGTGGTAAGTTTGAACCACCAAATTTACATTTCAAGAGATTTATTACAACAAAAATAATTAAAAAATGAAATAAAATAAATGAAAAAATTATCATTACTGTCAATTCAATACCATTACTCCTGCTAAGGTCTCATCATCTTATTTAAATATAATTTTTAAAAATTTCCAGACAATAAAAAGACACTCTTGCTACTGATCTTGAATGTAGCCAACAATATTAAGTTCTTTTCTAACACTAACAAATTTGCTTGAAAAGTCAAATAAATGTTAACGTGTTTTTATTGACATATCCATGTTTTCAAGTTCCTCCTCATTCATACAAATAAATACTAATCATTTACATATACATTATACATATGTATGTAAAAATATCTAATGAATTAATCTGTTCTTTTCTGAATAAATACATTTAATTAATTATACTGAGATCATGAAATGAATATAATAATTAACATATTCATTTAGACATGTATATTATTTACAAATTTCATAAAACACAGATGAATAACTTCATCTAAAATGCATAAAATGTTTCTAAAAACTAATCTGACACAGGCAACAACCAGATAATGAAGAAATTCATTTGTTTCAGTTATCGTTAGTGACACTAAATAAAGTGTTGTTATCTTATATATTTCTTACACACACACACACACACAGACACAATGATTATAATTACTGTTATACCATACTGTTCTACAAATTAAAATCGTAAAAATAAAATTAAAAGATTTCTTATATTTTTCCCAAAAATAATTATGGAACCCACTGAAGTCTGAAGGCTAATTAAGCAATTGCTTCTAGATATTTTTAAGGGCTCTAAACAGCCTTGTATTAGTTTATACAAAATTTTTAAAAAAGTTAAAATGGATTTAAAATCCTACTCTTAGCATTTATTACTAGATTTGCTTCTGTATCCTTTGACAACTACAGGAGACTGAAACCAAATCATATCTTCTACAGCCGAATCGGTGTCAAATCCTGAATCTGAGCTCGATGAAAAAATATTATTCTGCTTCACAGGCTGCATACTAGTGCTTCTGCTCCCTGAACTCTTCGATGACGAAAGTCTGCCTGGAATGGGAAAAAACTTTGTTGAGTAAATACAGTTTGATGACTTTTGGGATTTTTCTGCAGAGGACATCTCAGGGTCATCAATGTCCATGGATTCTTCAGCATCTGCACCAGAGACCTCAAAGACGTTGTTACTGCTGCCTAGCAATGCGGTGGATGAGGTATCATTCACGTCCAGCAGTTCAATTCCCGATATATCAAACTCTTCTTCGTGCTGGGTCAAGTTATGAGAAGAGGAACTTGACCGATTGCAACTAATGTTGAAAACAAACTGTTTACATTTCTGTGGAATTTTGAAAGCCGGTTTGGGAAGAAACCATTCTATTCTGCAATCACGAGGTGCTCTTACTAACAGGGTCATGGTTGTCGGTGATATACATTTGACGTCGCCCAACATGTCCTGTGTTATAAGCTGACGATAGAGATGTCTTATGAAGGATTTGTCTTTCAGCGGTTCTGCATCTGGACACACTGGTGGCAGGTTGACTAAATATGTTTCTTTGGGACTGACTACAGTTCCACCAAACAGAATCATCACTTGATGAACTTCTGGAAATCGTTCGAACAGTCGAATCAAATTCTCGAAAAGCTGCTCAAGACTGGACACAGCATTGTGGGATTTCCTTTCTTCAACTTTTTTCAAGACTTGTTGTTGTCGGTAATCCTGAAGAGTAAAAAAAAAATCAAGACAAAACTGCAACAAAACATTTTAACTTTTTCAAAAATTAGATTAAATGTAAAAGTGCAGCAAATTAGAACAAAATATGAATACAATTATCGAAGCGATAATGATAATCGTAAACACATCAGTGCCAGTGTCAATAACTGAATCATGAATGACTCGAACGGGTATTCGCGTATTATTACATACATGTTTAATGTTATAATAATGACTATTGATTTAACCATAAATATATAAAAAAAATTAACTATTAAATATAAAAGTCGGTCAAATATATAATTATTTATAATGATCCATTCGTAATATTAAATAAACTGTAAACGTTATCAACCTTCATTTTATTTTGTTGCCGAATGTTTTCGTTTCGATCAAAATCTTGTTTTAAATTTTCAAACGGTAGTGGAATCTGTTCTCGCTCATACATACAGTACTTTATAAGTTCATTGATGATTACACCCCTAGAGCTAGGATTTAAGTCACAATCGAAAGAAATACTACACGAAGACTGTTCAGTGTACTTTATCTTTTTTTGAAAACCCGCCATGGCCAAATCTTAAAGGGAGGTAAATACATTGACCGATTACGACAGACTGGTTTTCTTATCTTTTTATTTTTAAAATCTAAAAATGGGAATTCTAAATGCTTGAGTCCGGCTAAAATACAAATAATGCTAAATAACACAGTATTCTTTACCCCTTCATTAATGAAGTCAGAATCGCGTATTTTACGCATGTCGTGGTAGAATTTCAAATCAGCAAAACGTTTTTTTCTTTTCTTTTTCTTGCTTTCTTTCTTTTTTTTTTTTTTAAAAAAAAAAAAAATTACAAAACAAAAAATTCTTTAATAAATATATAACAGACATTTTTTTTTTAGAAGTACAATAAAATAAATAAATAAATAAATAAATAATAAAATAATAATAATAGCAGCGAGTCTTTAGAATCTTTGTCGGTTTCTAAGAGAAAGTAACTGTGTTAGTTATAAAACTTTAACCAACGGTAATTACCCTTTACTGGCAATGCAGAAACTGTCGTCTGGCTTTATTTTATAACGTCTATACATAAAATATGTCATATCCATATTATTATTTTTGTTGTCGTTGTCGATATTTTCTTTTCTATAATTTTATATGTGTGCATTTATTTCGTCAGCTACATAGGAAAGTAGAAATTTGATGTCATTCCCAAACTGGTGGGATTTTCCTTTTTTTTTTTTTTTTTTTTTTTTTTTTTCCCTTTTTTTATTTTCTATGTTGGTCTTATTGTTTAACATAAATTTTTCTTACTTTGTATAATTTAAAAAAAAAATTAAATTTAAATTGTTTTAAAAAAAATTTTTATTTATATTTTATTAATTGTTGTTGTTTACAAACCGAATATTTTTATTTACAACGTGTAATTATATTCAGCGATGTCAACAATATCTGTAAAATCTCACAGAAGCGTTAGTAGGATACGACCTCAGTACCTCCAAAACCGTAAATCTTATTGCAAATCTGGCGAAGTCTGTTCCATCGTACGATTGTCAGGGAAGTCGGTCAAATGAAGCCAGATTACAAGCAATGACATCACCAGGATACTAAATTACGTCACACTTTCAGGGCAGACCGCGTTAATATGACCCTGCTGGGACACAGTCAAGTGCCGTGTATGAATCCGTGTTAGATAACGCCACTTAACCGTTTCCCAACTGAAAAGCTTTCAACGCCTGTGCAATAACCACACTTCGGTAACGGTTCGTCAGTATGACGTAACACTCGAGAGAAGGTCGTGATAAGCCGAAGTAGAGCCAAGCCACATGTCCGGAGAAGAGAGAGAGTAAGAAAGAGAAAGAGAGAAAAAAAGGTCAAAGCCATGTCAGTAGGTCACGCCATGTTACCTAAGGAATGCCATTAACGCACAATTAGCTAACAATTGGTATTGAAATCATAGCGGATAACTATAGTGAACGCTTCACTAGCTATTATTGGGTTTAATACCACTTAATAAATTTCCAAATGTATTATTAAAAGATAAAGAATGTCATAAAATAGCTTTCGTTGTTATATTAACAATTATTGTTGATTTAAAGATAAAAGAGAGCTCTGTGTAATTCTGTTTATCAAACAGTGGAAGAGATAAATATTATATTCACTTATTACAACCATTAATTAGGAAAATAATTTTACTCTTATTTTTATTTATTTGATATATACTAATGAATTTTCCTCCATTCTTTGATTCAAACCTAAAATCTATCTTTACGACACGTCGAAATTTTAGTCTCAAGTTTAGTTGTTTTTGTTGTTGTTGTTGTTTTTTTTTTTTTTGTGGGGTTCTTTCCAGATTTATTTAATCAGTTTTATTATTACGACACGTTCTTTTAGTCTCCAGTTTATTTATTTATTTTATTTTATTTTATTTTATTTTTTTTTTTTTTTTTCAGATTTATTTAATCAGTTTTATTATTATAATATATTTACTAAGATAAGGAAAGTATCACCGCCGATATTAGTCAAAGAGCATCAGATTAATGTTTGTTTATATTATATATTACTCAGATATTTATTTTACTTTTGTTAACTTTCACCACTTAATATAATTATTCAGATTATGCAGTCTGCCCTAACACTGTGATGTAATTCCTGTCCTGTTGACGTCATTTCTCGTAAGCAGCTCCGTTGGCCGACTTTTCATAGAAACAGATTTTAACAGATTCGTCTTTGTGTTTATGATTTTAAGACGTGTAGACTGAATACTATAAATATAGTTTTATGTTATTTGAATAAATATTATTTCTCCCGAATGTGACTGCCAATCATTGTATACTGTTTATCAAATCGACTTTTTGAAATTGTTCCTTTTATTGCCACTTTCCAAATTTTACGTCTCCTTTGTGTTTTTCTTCTTTTTGGATAAGAAAAATAATATTAGCTTAATCATAGAATATCATCAATATTTTTGTCGGTCATTATTATTATTATTGTTGTTGTTGTTGCGATAATGGTGCGGGATGTGGTTATTGATATAGTAATAATGACCTAAGAAAAATTTAGTGTTTCTTTCTTCTTTTTTTAATTTTTCCTTTTTTAAAAATATTTATTTATTTATCTAACTAATAATAGCTTTTTCGTCACCATTTTATATATTTTTTATATTTGTTAACCTTTTCATTCTCAAAATTTAAGAAGCTATTTAACAATAATTTAGATATTTTGAATAAATTCTTAAAATATTTACAATATCAATTTAAAAATGACAGTTGTTTTATATCATTTAGTTCCAACTCGTTCTTGGTATTAAACATTTTTTTATTTTTTTATTTTTTTTTTAAATTGAAATTATAGTAACGACTACTGTTTGTGTGAACACAGGATAAGGCTAAACGAATACGAATACTTTGTTTAAATAATATAAACTATTCACTGAACTGATCACTTCGCAGTCAAGAACAATGTCAACAGTGGCTTTTTGAAGACGTTGGTTTGGTTTGCGAAATGGGAGGTCACTGCGGGTCAGTGTCCGAAGTTCGTGCTGTGTGGTGAATCTGCAATGATGCCCCTTCTAAACAAACACACCAACCTCCCTGTCGGGGGGTGTGTGTGTGGGTAAGGGTGTTTACATATACCTGTTGCGAGATTTGATGTTTTGTAATGTAAGACTGACTTGGAGGTGTTTGCGCTGTTCGGTAAATCGCTAAAGTACTATTTTTACAAAACAGAAGTAAATACCGAGAAGAAAAACAAAAAAACAAAAAAAAAAAAAAACAATATGAATTTATTATTACTTAATTAATTATGTTGTATTTTGTTGTTTTATTTATAATTATTGCTGCTGCTGCTGTTGTTTTATCCATTGTGTAACTTTTGTTTTTCTTCTATTTACAAATGTTTGCGTGTCATTATTGTAATAATCATAATGGGTCGTCGTTGGTTGGGGCATTGTGCTTATTCCCTTAAGTATCATGGATGTCGATTTATATTAGGATACATAATGTTTAATGACGGTATACGTAATAACTTCTTGGTGTTTGTCGTTGTGGTGCTGATGGTTATTATTATAACTGTAGTAGTAGTAGTAGTAGTAGTAGTAGTAGTAGTAGTAGTAGTAGTAGTAGTAGTAGTAGTAGTAGCAGCAGCAGCAGCAGTAGTAGTAGTTGTAGTTGTAATTTTAGATTTCTTGTTTCATCATTACTTTCATATCAATACCAACTAAAACATGTAGTTAATAGCAAATAAAATATAAATAAAATTAATTATATATATATATATATATATAATTTAGAAAGAACGAATAAAGTTAATGATTAAAGCTGCCGATATTTTTCCACAAGCGTTTAAAACTACATAGAATATATATATATATACCTGAACTGTTTCGTTTAATTTTTGACAAAATACTCTTAAAGATTTTCATGATTACTTATTTGAAAAGTTGATAATTAGATAAAAATTATCGTTGTATAAACCAGATAGATAAGTAAAACAAAAGAGACTGATGAACAAATGGATAGATAAATTAAATGAAACTAAATAGGTTCAAATTCAAAATATTCCAACATCAAAATTAAATTTGCCTCAAATGTAAACTGTTCTTCAGTTATGTGTGTAAACTGTTCTTCTTACTATTTCTTGAGAAAAGATGTAATAATAATTTTCATTTCATTTCATTTTACGATCGGGAACATATTTTACGGCTCAAACCGTCACAGGAACCATTGATGGCAGAAATTACGCCAGAATTGTGCGACCTTTCGACCTTTGGTACCGTAATACGTCAATTTATTGACAGTGTTGGTCTTCTATTTGTATCCATCTGCCATATTGCGCGGCTTCTTACGCTCAGTTCTCTTCAAGTTCTTTTTCTTCCATAGTGTTCTGCTACAGAAGAACACATCTTGATAGAGTTACATCCCTTGGGGATGCACCTTTGACGTAAGGTGTTATCCGGAAAAGCACGAAGCATTATTCGAGTGTTGCTTTCCACGAGAACTATGGGACGAGTTCAGGCAAACATCTGGCCCAGTACCCGCGCAATCAGTTTCCAACTCCGATTCAGATGGGCGCACACTTACGCAACGACGCGAAAGAACAAAGAAATATGGTGCGACCCACTGACCAGCCGGTGAACTAGATCATTTGCATATGAGGTCACTCTTGCGCATGTGCAAATAGAAAAATGCACGTCTGATCGTGGGAATAATCGAGGAATTACAATGATTAATTTTGTCGGCTTTTCGTTGCCCAAGATCTCGTAACTGATATCTTTAGAAATGTTATTCGATAAGAAATCTAAAGAATTTTAGAAGACACCTCGTTAATTAAAAATGAAAACAAATTAACAGATACAATGGATTGTCATTAGACGCATTAAAGGACATTGAACGTGTTTTTCCTTTGACTGTTCTTTTTATTTGTTTGTTTAATTAATTTAATGATTGATTTGTTTGGGTTTTCAATGTCGTAACAAAGAAAACTGTTGTATGAAAATAGTTTGTACGAAGAAAGTCAAAATATAATATAATTTTTAAATCTTATTTTTATTTAATTTTATATTTAAATTTATTAACGTGAACATGCGATAAATGATATTCTATTTTTCAGTTAAGGAAATAAGTTGCTAACTTGATCGAAATGTGTGTGTGACGTGTGTATGTCTGTGTATGTATGTACATCTATCTGTCTGTGTGTTTGTATGTTTATGTTTGAATGAAAGAGAAAGACAGACAGACAGGCATACAGAGCAGGAAAGTATTACACATGTAGGTAGGGAGTAGGTAATTATGTAGATTGTTATGTAAATAGATACACAGACAGGGAAATAGATCGATAAGTATAACAGACGGCTTTTGTAGGGTTTTTTTTTATGTATCTGAATTTTTTTCGTTAAACATTATTTTGAAGTTTTGGTTGTCTAAAACCTCGCAAGCAATATCTTTAGAAAGGTCATTCCCTGCGAGACCAAAACGATTTCAGAAAGACAACTCTTTGATTTACAAACGAACATAAACAATACTTCGTCATTAGAAAAAAAAAAGTAACGTATTTTCTACCCGTGTGCATATAACAATTTACCCTTTTTCTTTAATCGTTCAGAAGTCTAAATCTTTACAAATGGCCATCACTTGTACGCTGAAAAGCGATGCGTTCTGACTGGACTGTGACCAGACCGAATTGAGGATTGTTGATTTATACGGAGGTGGAGAACTGAAGAGTAAAATAAACGTAAAACCCCATCCCATGTCAGTTGTCGGTGGTGTGAATGGAGCTCAGAACCGCTGGGTGATTAATCGGGCGCGGTTACCATAGTTACGACAGGCCCATGAAAGAGTAGACGGTAACTCCTTTTCAGTCCACCCTCGTAACGCGTTCTGCTTAGAGACGTAGTGATGGGCTTTTAATGGCATTACGCGTACGGAACCATTCAAAGGGCTCCAGTGCTCAAAAGCATTAAATTAAAATATGACCAAATGCTTTGCGGTTTTTTTTTTGTAAAAGATTTTATTCTGGCCAGTCCAGGCTTGATCTTCTTGTTTCTCATACATCTGTGTTACATCTCTTTTATTCGGGCGCGGTTTTCTGTTCTTAAGGAATGCCTGTGATCCATTTGTTAGTTTATTCGACTCAAAGAAGCCATTCGAAAGCAAATTAATACAGAAAGTATTCCCACCATCGCTCGACCTGGGCTAATTAGGTCTGATTGTACATGTCATTGCAGTATGTTAATCCTTACCTAGCGTTTTAAAGACAGTTATGAATCTCTATGTTTTATTTATAAAATAAAGGTAGGAGTAGTAATAATAGTGGTGGTGATAATAGCAGTAGCAGAAGAAGTAATAACAGATGTATTAGTATTAATAGTAGCGGCAGTAGTAGTAATAGCAGTATTGCCAGTCATATAGTTGCAGCAATACGATAACTGACATTAGTGTCATTGATTTGTAAACGAACTGTTATGGTATGTAATATTCTGTAAAGCATCTGTATTACAAAACTCTCTCATCATCTCTCACTCACTGTGTCTTACTTTAAAACAAACTATTTCGTCCTAACTTGAAAAAAAAAAAAAAATTCTTGACAAGCCGAAACATTATCATGTTGTTGTTCATCAAATTCGCGAACGTTTGTGATGTTAATTAATTTTACAAGTCTTTTGGGTTTTTTTTTTATAATGGGTTTACATACTTGGCGTTTAACTGATTATAAAATCTCAAAATCTGAGACAGTGTCATCATGTCTGCTGAAAACGTGTATCTTTGTGATGAGGACACGTAAATATGTTACATGCTTCTGAGGTCAAAACTACCAAAGTAAATAATATTATCATTTCTCTCAAGTTGAGCCTGTGAGATGCACAGCGCTCACAACAAGCTCTACATGTTGGGTCATACGGGGGTGAGGCAATGCTTAGCCATGTGTTTCGTGGCCCTCATATCACCTCTCGGCTTGACCACACAAAATACACGGTATGGTCAGTGAACCGTACTTGGGCTGCCCGATCAAGGTTAGGTCACAATCGTCAGTTGGCAGCTAGGTTATCTTGTGTCCATCTTTATTTCTTCTTTTTGAAAAAAAAAAATAAAAAAAAAAAAAAAAAAGTAAATAAATAAATAAATATTAATAATAAATAAATAAATAAATAAATAAATAAATAAATAAATCTGAAAAAGAACAAGAACAAGAACAATAAAAATAATGTGGAAAAAATATGAATCTCTATTTTAGAAAATTATTTTTAAATTTGAATAATTTATTTGCTATAGAAGAACAATCAACTATTATAAAATATCTTTTAAAATTTACGTCGGTAACTAATATATAATGTTTTTTTTTTAATTTTTAATATTATATATGTTATTCCATCGATAACCGTATCATAACTGGAACAAGCAGAAATAATTTTTATTTTTCTATTTTTAAAATGTTAATAATCCTTTTAAATGAACCAAACTGAAAAAAAAATATATATATATATATATATGTATATATAATAATAATAATAATAAAATAAATAAATAAAATAAAATTAAAATAAATAAATAAATAAAGAAATAAAGAAATAAAGAAATAAATAAATAAAATAAAATAATAAATAAATAAATTCTGTGACAAATATTGTTGTTTTTATTAAAACTATATTACCAAGTATTATCTGAATGTTATGTAATTAAGTTTGTATACACAACAGATTTCATACAAGACGTATAGAAATGTTTCGCACAAATCTACTGATGAATGAATCTACTAAGAGACATTTTCATTCGGTCTGAATCTTTAGCTCAGCGTGTTCTCTTCGACAATGAATGATAACGAAGCCCAATTGATTCAAACTGAAACAAACATTCACGCAAAAATCTTAGGTCCCGATTTAGCAAACAGTAGCGACCTCTACAATTGGATAACGACGGGGTAATCATCATCAATTAGTCAACAGCAAATTGATCAGCTTCTAATTATACACGGGCATTTTCAAAAGAGGAAAATTAATTTAATCTCACCCCGTTGGTGTCACATTTAATGGATCTGGTGGCGGGGTGGTTTGTATAGTTGGCATCAAGCGTCTTGCGAAATCTCAAGACAATGGAGCAATAACCATTTAATGTGCAACTGCTATTTCGGCGCCTTACGCTTCTTCGATAAAACGAGAATTGCATAACGGTGTCAAGGCAAAATTGTTACCAGTGTCGCTATATCCAGGTCCATCTGGTCCCGGCGAGCGCGACATGCTATTGGCCGAGGTTAGAGTGCCTTATGGAAGAAGCGGAACAATTACAGTGAACTATTGAAATCTATTTGGAGAAGCATAATTCACGTCGACAATTGATATGAGTTGCGTTTGTCTCCCCTAGTGTCCGAGTGTGGTGTGATTCAATTATGATGCAGCTGACCACAGTAAATCTGGCCATTTATTATTTGTGTAACATTTTGGTCCGAGCAGCTGGTACTGTCGACAATAGCACGAAGGGGGGAAAATATTGTGGGAACCGTCTTTAAAAAGAATGAAAAGAAAGCGAAGTTCGAATCTGTTGCTATTGAGAAATGACGAACAAAAGGACATGGAAAAATGATATGAATAATAATTAAGCAAAACGAAATAAAAAAAATTTAAGTAAATTGCTTAAAGCAAGAAACTAAACCAAATAAAAAAAAATGCTTAATGTAATGTACGGATGGTTTAGCCTAAGACACATTTTAATAATAACTGGTAATTTGAAGAAAAATAAAATAAAATAAAAAAATAAAAAATAAATAAATAATAGAAAATAAATTACAGTAATGAATAATGGTTTTAATTTCTTTTATTTCGTATTCCTTAATCAGAAATAAAATAAGAAGTTTATTAGTAATTTTTAAAAAATGTCTTCTCGAAACATATTCGGATACTATGCAATTTATCTGGCTTCAAGAAAACTATCTTTAGAAGTGTATTACTTTGTATCTGTTAAATACAGTTTCCTTTTTAAACTTTCATTGTTTATTTCCCATTTTAACTATATGTTAAGCCTTGGTAAAAAAAAACAAATCAGAAATCAAAGTTACTTCCGGTCCCCCATTACCTTGTCGGATAAATGGTCTGATACCTGTTGTAAATATTTGCTTTGTTTAGGGAATTAAATATTCAAAGTATGAATGGGCATTGAAAAGTTTACAAAATGTGTGTAGTGCGTGTGCGTAAGATTTCTCTGTGCATTCTTCAACATTTTTAAATAGTCACATCTGGGAATAAGATTTTGTTTTGAAACTTTTTGTTCTACATTTTTAAACTGGAAATTTTTCCTGTGCTCTCATTCTTACAAACATACCGAAATGATGTAAGATTTTATTATATTAATTTATTGTGTAAGAGGTGCATGGTACAAGATAATACTGAAACACAGTCGTCGGTAAGTGATTCGATGACCAAACTGTTTTTCTGTGACAAATATTATTCTACTGATATTGATTTTAAAACTCGAGTACTTTGTACAGCACTAGCTCTTCCTTCCTTACAAACAAAGACAGCAATCTACCACTAACCATAACCGATAAAGTTTCTTTTTGTGAATACACAGGACAAATCTCTTAACAGTGAAACACTGCGTCAAAAATTCATAAAGATTTGCTTAAAAGTAAAATTCATAATATCTGACAACGAACAGAGACGGTATTAAATATAACAAAGAATGTAATGTCATATTTGTTACAGCTATTTGCCTTGTGAAAACTAGAGCCCGTTTAAATCATTTGCTAACCGCTGTAAGGTAAGCGCGCGCACTCAGATTAATTAAGTATTCTTAGGTTAATTACTTCAGCATCGTGATGGCCGTGATTTTTCTAATTACACGTTGGCTGTCAGACATTTTACACGGTTTTTTCGAAAGTGTTCACACTTCCAGAATTAAAAAAAGGGTTCGCGTTATTTTAAAATATTTGGCAATCGTAACTTCAGACCGAAACTGTTAACTAATTGCATTTACAAGTTTTCTGAGGATGACTTCAACATCGGCATTGTATTAACGTGAGATCGTTCCCAGGCTACCCGATACAACTACCACAGCGCCCACAAAGGCGAGTTAAGAAGCACTTCCTGCAATAAGGTAATGAACATTTTGACTTTTGCTAACGAGGTCATCACGGGTCGTCAATCGAGATTTGAACTTGTGACTTCTGTAACAGGATTTTTATCTTCATTTTTAAATAGTCGCTCAATAGGACAGATAGTTACAGCCGTTACGTCAACATTCAGCGACAAACACGGAGATGTGCACGAAGTCATGAATTTTTGTCGGGCGAGGGTAAAGAAAATAACGTGATTCAATTTTTCGGCTTCTTCCGTAACGTTGGCGAATGAATAGCGATGATGAACGAAGCTAAAAACTTTCTCACGCAAGGAAAAAGGCGATTATCTAACTGTTTTCAGGGGCGGGGCGGCCGTCTTTTCCTGACACGTCGATGACCTGAAGTTGACCAAGCATCAAAGACACTGTCTGACCTTGACTGTTTTCAACGAAAAAGATTTAGAACTTGTTAAATCACTTCTTGAAAAGCAAAATGTTAGAAATGTAACGATCGTAAAAAAAAATATAAAAAAAAAATTTAAAAAAATATTCTAAGCAGGATTTCTCGAATCTTCTCTTGTAATGACGCATAACTGAAATTTTGAAATGCAGAAAACTTAGAAAAGAAAAACGATTTTTGACCTTGGATGTTAATAAGTTTTATTTTCTGATGTCAAATTCTTTATAAAATTTTCAAAATGTAAAAAATATAAATATTTAATTTTATTTCGTTTTAATATGTTATTCCCCTAGGAATTTCAAGAGAATTCGTTTACACAAAAGTTAATGAATAAGTCTTTTTAAAATTTATTCATAAGAATACATTTAACACTAGCAAACCAAATTAGTCATGTAAAATGAATAACCATAATCAAAATTTTCTCTAGAATGAAAACCTTTAAAATTACAAGGATTTATGACAGAACATAGATTTTTATCAAACTGTACAAATCAAATATAAGTATATACATAATTAATGCTTTTTACAAACGCATATGTACGTTTTAAAATTTATTTATTTTAGTTATAGCGGAGGTGATATGGCGTCTTATTATAAAATAAATAAAGAAATAAAGAAATAAAGAAAGCAAGAAAGAAAGAAAAAGAAAAGAATACTAGATTTTGAAAGTTATTTCAAATCAGAATTTTTAATCTTTTCATTTCTGAA
>CM022665.1:41503651-41643651 GCA_012295275.1 Chrysomallon squamiferum
TTGGTCAGTTAGAGCACACAATACTTTTAAACGCGAACGGTATCCTTTCCAGTTTTGAATCTTTACCGAAAATTAAATTTCCTACGTCGTTTTAAATCATTACGAATTAAACACCATTTGGAATAAAATGGTTAAATCACACGTGCAAAGGAAGACAAATTCACAATTCTTGATTAAAAAAAAAAAAAAATAATAATAATAACAATAATAAAAATGAAATAATAATAAATAAACAAATAAACACGCGGTAGCAAAAAAATAAAACAGATGGGCAGATAACACATCTGTATATTATTAAAGAAAATTCTAAAGAAACGTCAAGAAACTGTAGACCAGTTGTCACTTGCAGCGTTTGTAGAGTAAAGACCAATCTGTCATTCCAGCGGTATATCTTTACAAGGGGTGTAAGGTAAATTAGCTTTTCTAAACTACCTTCAGTTTGTGGTCAAACTCAATTATCTCCACCTTCTATTGTCACAAAGAGAGAGAGAGAGGCAGAAAAAAAAATCTATTTTCTCGAAGCGTGTTCGCTTTTGGACAGATATTTAGACAAATAAATAATATATCGCGTGCCGATTTCAAAGAAATAAATGATGAACAATAATGAAATAGAAGAAAAAGAAAAAAATTAGGCTACTTGAGTTTCTTTCGTTTGTATGAATCGAGAACAATAGTCACTCATCATGATCCTTTTCTTTCATTCTTTTTTTTTTTTTTAAGTGAAGTAGGATTATTAATTCATCGCCAACTGCGACTGGTCCCTTTCTTCAAATCAAATCACTGTGTCTCTTTCATAGTTTCTCGTGTGTCATCATGCGAGTGGTTCTTTGCGGTTAGGCCGTTCTTTACCTCGACCCTAGAATTGTTCGCGCGACCTCGGTCTTGTTATTTTAGCCGACCTGCGGATAAATTGTGACGTTTCATTAACAGAAATGTCGTGCGACACGTCGCCCAGTGTGACGTCGACGTTGTTTGGACATCGTTTATAATATTTGTGACAAAAAAAAAGAAAAAAGACACACACACACAAAAATAATAAAGATCTAATGACAGGAACAGTTGTTATAGGCGGGCATGATGTTCTTTATGAATAATATGATATCATTAATATAATATAATATTTTAAATAAATCCACTATCCTACACATTATTTTCTCTAAAAATGAACCTTTGGGATACGGGTATATATATATATATATATATATATATATATATATGTACATATTTAACTTTAATACATGTATATAATAACACTGTGGTGAATTGATGGCAAGAAATTTTTTTGTAACAGTGACATTTTATTATCATATTTTATAATTAGGTAAGTCTCATCGCTACAAATATTATTACGTATGAAGCACAGTTTGACCATTTGGTCGTGTGGCAAAAAGTTACTTTCTAAACGATTCCAATCCTCCGTATTATTACCGAAAGAAGAACAACGGCCTGATTAATTTAGTGCGCAGTACCGGAAAGGGTAAAAGAGTAACAAACAGACGGTATAAACTGGGAAAGTAAAATAATCTTGTTACATGTTCAGTATGTGTGCTGTTTATTGAGTAAATCCGTTTTGAAAATATTCCGCAGTTTTGTAATACCACAATGACATAAGTAAGCAGGATCGGGTCTAGGGTTTTCTAGTCCCCGGACGCCAATTCGACTTTTTGAAGGGTCTTTATATATGCATATAGCGTCTAATACATAGAAATACACTATATAATCCGTAACCAAAGAAAGCTATGTTCTTTAACAACACACTGGAGCATAGTAAAAACATTCAAATTAATAAGTGAAGAACACGTGTTTTTCGCTACTAAGGCCTCTCCTCCCGACCCTTCCACCCCCACCCCCACCCCGTTTTAGCTTGCTGGGATAAGACGGCCTTATAAATAAGTTGGGTATAATTTTCTAAGATGATCCAGTGTAAACGAAATCAACGTAGACTTACCATTTAAAACAGCAGAAATGTTAGATTTATAGTAGCACATTTCGAGGAATATCTATGCACATTATATCATATTATTCTGTGTTACTATATAATAAAATATAAAAATGCATTAGTTTGGTTCGATTCCTGAACAATATATACAGATTACTTGTATGGTGCTTCCTGATGTAATTGTAGGTATAAAGAGGGACATTTTAGTCAAAACATCTAGGACTTTAAATCCGTGACAAGCGAAATAAAAAAAGAAATAAAAAGAAAAAAAAGAAAAGTAAAACCACTTTAGTTTTATTTTCAGAAACTCATCCATACATACACAGTCGTATCGCAGATGTTCATGCGCAGAATAGACTATTTTCATTACAGTTGAGTAACCAGTCCAATTACGTCCCTAGATTTGTTCCGAATTCGCACTCCGTTTTGCGCCCAACGTTTACACGCAATCTAATTACCTACAAGAAGCTCTTAAAATCTTTTGCAATTCAAAAGACCGTCTCGAAATAAACTGAAAACGTGAAAATGAGTGTTAATGCAGACAGAAAGTGACATAAGGATCTGATGACACAGAATAAACGATCTGGTAATTAAAGCTCTAAAGAGGCGTCAGCGCTCGTACTGTTCCGAAACAAAGCGAAGTGGCAGTTGCCTTCGGATTCTCGGAACATTACGATTTTTCCCGAAATAGCGATGAACTGTAGAGCACTGCC
Organism: Chrysomallon squamiferum; assembly: GCA_012295275.1. NCBI lineage: Eukaryota > Metazoa > Mollusca > Gastropoda > Neomphalida > Peltospiridae > Chrysomallon > Chrysomallon squamiferum. Next base: position 41,506,304 of record CM022665.1, read on the forward strand.
GAGAAACGGACCAGCTGCTCAGGTGCTCAATTGTATCAATTAATGTCCGGATAAACCTTTTGGCATCGGAGCATAACGTTCACTGCTGGCAATATCATTTTGTGTTCCGTAACTCGTGACCAAGTCAGGCGGCCGGTGTTAATAGTTCACGCCAAGACCGATAACTCTTGAAAGTCACTCTACCCGAACAAAATATATCATCGTTTCAAAAGTTCCAAGGAGGATCGTTTGACTTTTACAAACTTCCGAACAATAAACATTGATTTACTTCCTGAAAAGAATTATTCGAGAGACAATAAAAAGAAATACGTTCTGTATGGTTTTCTTACTGAATGACGTCATCTTAATAAAACAACCAAAAATAATTTTAAAAAAAATTCAATTTGAAAGCAATGAAAATATTGCGCATTTTTAGCGGTTCGTTTCTTTTCTCGTTTATAAATATTATAGCTAGATTTATTATTATTATTATTATTATTATTATTATTATTATTATTATTAACTTTTTTGGTATGCTAAAAACAAGGTGGACTAGCTTTCTGAAATATGGTTTAGATTTGACTGACGCAAGATAATGATCGTACGTATCTCTTCCGACTAAGGTAGACACATCCGACTTACAGACAGACGTAAGGACGATCGCAGCCCGGGGACTGCCTCCATTATTATTATTATTATTATTATTATTATTATTATTATTATTATTTTATTACTTACATCAATATATATATATATATATATATATATATGTAAATAAGTAAATAAGTAAATAAATAAATAAATAATAATTTTAAAACTTATACGATTTAAACTATCTATAATAGAGTACTATCTCACTCTCTTTGTTTATCTGTCAATATCTTTCATCTGTTTTTATTTACTGATTTTAAATTCATTTTATTTAATAAAAATAAATAAACAAACAAATAAACAAATAAATAAATAATGGAAATAGGTTTATTTGTTTAGACAATTAACCTATTTCCCATTTGGATTTGCCAGACTATTCACGAGTCAGTTACGGAATACGTTTTAACCACGACTGGTTGCCGGGCTTTACGCAAGGCTGCCCAGGGCTTTCAAACTTTGCGTAATAATGAAACCGAAGACGGTCTATTAAAACTCTCGGGAGGGTCAGGCCGACCCCCAAACGCCGGTGAAGAGTTCAACAACTGTTGGCAGCGCTCCCGATGTGTTTGAAATTGCGCTACAGTTAGACTTGTGCGTGCAATGCCATGCTGGCGGTTTTTGTGTCTTTCTCTGCTGTGACCTTACGTCACGGGGTTACCAAATCAAACGTCAATGAAAGTCAACCCAGATAAACGCCATTATTGGACTGCATCGAGATCACCTCTTTGGCCTTGTAACCTACTTTATCGCCGCTGCTTTTCATGTAACTTTCTGATCTAAGAGGGTTACAGAAAGAAGTTTAATGTGGCGAGAAAAGACACGGGCAATTTCGCTCAAATGTTATCCAAGAATTTATAGACTGGTCTCCTGACCGAATGTTACGTTGACGGTTAAGCAACATTTCTTGTTAACACCAGTTGTCGAAAAATTTGTTCCATAATAAAATTTTATTATTAATTTATTATTTTATTCATTTATTATTATTATTATTATTATTATTATTATTATTATTATTATTATTATTATTATTACGATCATCGTTATTATTATATTGAAGCAAATATGTTTTTTCTTTATCCTCAACGTCTTGCGATTAATATTTAGTTAAAACAAATATTACAATAACATTTACATGACCATTTTGTAATAATTTAATTCAGTATACAATTAATTTTTGCTTAAATATTTTTTTAATGTTTTTATTTAAAATGAGTGATGTAAATAAACAACAGACGAATTAACTAATTAATTTAAAAAAAAAAAAAACGAAAGAAACAATTGCATTTAATTTACAGTAACTTATTTTCATCAGCATGCCTTATTCATATTTTAAAACATTAATTGCTCTCTCTCTCTCTCTCTCTCTCTCTCTCTCTCTCTCTCTCTCTCTCTCTCTCTCTCTCTCTCTCTCTCTCTCTCTCTCTCTCTCTCTCTCTCTCTCTCTCTCTCTCTCTCTCTCTCTCTCTCTCTCTCTCTCTCTCTCTCTCTCGTGTCTGCGTATTTCCCAATTTTACATTTCAATTTGATTAGTACTATCAAAAATATTTTAGTATAAGATTTATTCATCATGAACATTCCCAGACATATTTTATGAGAACACGACCTTAATGTGGTTATATATCTGAAAGTTGTTAAATTTTTTTATTTTCAATATTTTCTAAATTACCGTTTTGTCTCGACAGGATTTTTTTTTATATTGTATTTATTATGCTGCTGTAAAGATAATAACAATTATCATCATTATTATCATTTTCATTATTATCTCCCATCATCATCATCATCATCACTGTTTATCATTTTGGCTGTGCTTGCTTTAGACTCATATTATTCCTTGAGAGAGAGAGAGAGAGAGAGAGAGAGAGAGAGAGAGAGAGAGAGAGAGAGATTTTATCAATTAGTGAGAGACAGGGAAGAAAGCTTAATGAAAAGTAAATCGAAAAAGACCATGAAAACAAGCAGACGATGCCATACAATTACAGAAGTTTTTTTTTTTCGGCACTGTAATTTTATCTACGTGACCTTATGACCACAAATTGATTTTACCGCTGTTTCCGATCACGCACTGTATAAAATTATACAATAATATTCAGCTCCGACAGCAATGTGAAACAATCGTAAATATCAGAGATTGTTTATTGCATACAGCTTGCGTAAGTTTTCTTCATAGTCATTGCGTAATCACTCGCTTCGGTCGAGCTCGGGTCATGCTAGCTGTTACGAAAATCTAGGAAACCAAAGTCAGTTCTCGTGAAATCGTCAGTCGCGTTACGGCGCGAGTTTGGTTAACGTGAATTTATTTATGCAGCACGAATTTTTGTTTTAAAATGTTTTAATTTAGAAACTGGCATTTTTGAATTTATAAACTTTCCTGTAAGTTACATGTCATATTGTATGTTGTTACACGTAGATTGATTTTTTACCTCTCTCTCTCTCTCACACACACACACACACACAGACACGCACACGCACGCACACACACACAGAAATATAAATAAAGACGAAGGCTGCATACAGTGCAAGAAATGAAAAACTGATATACAATAATTAATAATACAAAATATAATGTAATACACTGTTATATATAATGTAAAACTATTAATCATGATATGTTTCTTAACCTGTTACATTCAGAGACGTATAAATGAAGCTGGTTTTAAATTTTAATATTTTTAATACTTAATCATAATACAACTTTATGAGTTTCTTCTAATAAAAATGATTTGATATATTTTCCCTCTAATATGCCTTTAGTAGTATATGATATTCGTCTTCAGCTTTGTTTAGATTACAATAAATATATATTTCTCTGTTTTTGTATTTCCCGGTTTCTGTCGCTTAAGAATAGACTGACATTTAATCAAATGCAATTGTGCTTCAGAAAATATTTTTGCAAATATTATCAATCTGTATATAAAATACACATAGGAGAATTTTTAACATATTAAACAAAAACTAATTAGCCTGTTCAAATATATATATATATATATATAATATACACACACACTTAAACACTTATGTGTATATATATATATATATATATATATATATATATATATATATATATATCTGAGTGTTTGTGTGTATACGTGTGTTCCTGCTTCTATCATACATATATTTACTTTTATCCGAGCATGCTCCTGTCTCTGTCTCTGTTTATCTCTGGCTTTCCTCTCTCTCTCTCTCTCATTATTTAATATTTTTCTTTGTTCTTCTTGCTTTCTCTTTCTCTCATTCCCATCTCTCCGTTTTTCTCTTTATTCAAACACCCATTATGAATATTCACACACACACACACACACACACAGAGAGAGAGAGAGAGAGAGAGAGAGAGAGAGAGAGAGAGAGAGAGAGAGAGAGAGAGAGAGAGAGAAAGAGAGACTGACTTTCCAGTTAAGTTATTAGGTTTTCAATGACTCATAATGGCTTGCTTGTGGAATGAACAGCCTTATACGTCCGTATTAAATCGCGTTACGCGACAGCTACAACATGCCAGACGAAAATACGAAAACCTGACCTCCGTGCGTCATCGAGAAATTAGAGATTTCGCCGTAACAGTGTAAATATGACGTAACGTCACCTGACAGCATATCGAAAGCGAGACTATACAACACCCATTGCTAGGGTCACGAGTTCGTGTGAAGTAATGCTTTGCGTAATAATACAAAAACCAATTCTGATCGTAGATGCGGAATTATAGGTTAATGGAAGACTGCAGTATTTAAGTGGCCTATATTAAGATGTATTTATTTTCGTCTTATGACAATTGTTGCATTAACCCATAGTTAACCGGCATTAGTGCTTTTATCGCCGTTTCTGAACTTTCTACCACTTTGCCTCCGTCTGCAATTTTATACTCACTTATGCAACAAATAGTGATTTTGTACCTATTACAGTTCCAGGTGTGAATATATGGAGTATGCGGACGATGTTTGCCTACTGAGAGAGATACACAGGCAGGCAGAGAGAAAATGAGAGAAATATATATACATACATACATACATACATATAAATATATACATGCACAAATGTATACATACATACATACATACATACATACGTACATATATACATACATACATACACACACACATACACGCTGTTATTTTGTTGTATATCGTACTGCACAATATAAATATAAATATATACATGCACAAACGTATACATACATACATACATACATACATACATTAATATATACATACATACATATATACATACATACATACATACACACACACATACACACTGTCATTTTGTTGTATATCGTTCTGTATACCGTTCAACACCTTCCCATTGCATTTATTGTTGCCATGCTATACCATACTGTATTATACCATTCTGAACATAAACTTAATGTTTGAGTTAACAACGCATAATAATATGAAAGGCCTAAAGACTGACATGACCAAACACATCTCTCTGAAATCTACAAGATTCATCCGTGCATGAATGAAAGAAATACTGAAAAGGTTAACGAGTGAAAAGAAACAAACAAACAAATAAATAAACAAACGAATTAAGTAAGTAAATAAATTATACTATCTAAATTCAACAAAATAAATTAAGTAGGTGAATAAGTAAACAAACATATAAACCAAGTAATAAATAAATAAATAAATGATGCTATATAAATAAAAAATAAATGGAGTAAATAACATTTTTTTAAATTTCTAAGTATTAACTAAATAAAATGTCGCAAATAAAATAATACTACATCTGAATAATTAAATAAACATAAAATAACTATTACTATTATTAATATACATTAAAAGATATAAATAAGTATTTAATAATAAATAAATAAATAAATAAATAAATAATACTTTTAGTTAATGTGCATGTATGCATGTACATGTGAATGTATGTATATATATATATATATATATATATATATGTATATATATATATATTTATATATATATATATATATATGAATGTGTGCATTTGTGTATATATATCTGTGTTTGTATATGCATATTATGTATGTGCAAATACAAAAATACTGTTCTAAATAAATATATTTTAAATAATAATCCAACAAATTTAATACTACATAAATTAAATAATACAAACAAACAAACAAACAAATAAATAAATAAATAAATAAATAAATAAATAAATAAATAAATAATGCTATTAAAAATACTTTTATCTATACGCAAAGTCGCAGTTAACGGGAGAACGTTGTGCATGTAGCGGCATGTCGTGCCGGTTACGCGTGATTGCGTGTATTCATTCATTCATTCATTCATTCGCCTTGCGCGTTGCCGTTCAGTACAGCGCGGGTCACGCTTTGAAGGACAGTCGGTGTTTAGATAATATTGGATACTGCTTAGCAAATCCACAATCTATTGATTCTCTATCAATACGATGTGTGTGTGTGTGTCTGTGTGTGTGTGATAATGTTTTTCACAAAAACAACAAAGAGAATTTACCTTGAACTCGTTTCAAAAGCGTTATTAAGCATGGTTCATAAGCTGGTCACCACTGTTTTTGTGATGTTTCCAAGGATTGGAACCGACTTCATTGATAAGCATTTCTAACATTATAAACAGTTTCGAGTGCCCGTTAAGTACAATCACGTGTAATATGAAGCCATGTGAAATGGACATGCACGGACATCGCACCGAGGGAGGGAGGTCATTAATAAATGACCAACCTACTGACCATTTGGTGGGTGGGTGGGTGGTGGTCCAATAATGTGCAGTTTTACTGCATAAAAATGTTCTAATTAATATCCGATGATCTTTATTTGCTAAATTGAAATGTTCGTGTGTATATGTGAATGTAAGTGTATATGTATATGTGTGTGTGTGTGTGTGTGTGTGTGTGTGTGTGTGTGTATGTATTTATGTATGTACGTACGTATGTGTGTATGGATGGATGGATATATGCACGAAGACAATTATGTATTCGTGTATTCATGCAAATTATGTACAAGATAAACCAAAAAAACATAAATGGCAAAAAATGACGAAATGGCCATGAAAGTCATGCCAGTTTGAACTGCCATATGGTTCTGATAATAAAATGTAAAAATATTTTTCTCGAGTCTCTGCTGTTTCTAATTTATTAATAATAAACCATCACCAAACACTAAAAAAAAAAAAAAAAAAAAAAAAAAAAAAAAAAAAAAAAAAAAAAAAAAAAAAAAAAGAAAAAAAAAAAAAAAAAAAAAAAAAGAAAGAAAGAAAAAACCCACCACCCCTACACATACATATACATATATATTATAATTAAATATATAAAAAGATTTTCTATATCACTTTTTCACTGATTCACTGAAACATAAATGTATTCGCTTCTTTTTTAAACATTGCTGTATATTACTGTTAAAAGGGATAAAAAGAAAGAATGAAAGGGAAAATAAAAAAAAAGAAAGACAGAAAGAAAGAAGGAAAAGAGAGAAAGAAAAAATTGAACAGTGAACTCTTATTTATATATCCCTACATATAATTAGTATTTTGTTATATACTGTTTCTTACGTAACAGGCAATTTCAGTTGAAATAAATACGTGCAGTACGAAGTTAATAACTGTATATATCATACACGGTAATATTAATGATGTGCAACAGATGGGTAATTATACCAAATGTGCTATTAAATACGAAATTGTGCTACACACACACACACACACACACACACACACACACACACACACACACACACACACACACACAAACATTGCTCAAGGACGCACCCGAACAAAAAAAAAAAAAAAAAAAAAACAACAAAGTATGATGTCATCTGATAGCTATATCTCCTGGACTTAATATAAAATGTGATATCACGAGCAGGGTAACACATACCATTTCTCACAAAACAGACTCAAAGAAGCTTTCCTTTGCTATATAAAATTATATTTCAAGTTGCAATAACAGTTACATTAATAATTGTAGTCATCGTTCGTGAAAAAAATAAATAAATAAATAAATAAATAAATAAATTAATAGATTTTTTTTTTTTTTTTTTAAATAAATGAATTAAATAAAAACCAAAATAACAGTAATAATAAACTGGAAAAGACGAAAGGGGTATAATTAACAAACTCTGAAATTAATATTACATTTCAGTCATGCAATACTGCATGCATTTAGAATATGTAGTATTAAAAATGAATAAATTTCAGTTTTTTAACGAAACGAATTAAATGGCTTAAATACGAAGTGTCAAAAATCAAAAATAAATTAATAATAAGAAGAAGAAGAAAAAAAAAATTAAAAGAGAAAAAAATGAAAAAGAAAACAAGAAAGAAAGAAAAGAAAACTAATTTACTGGACAAAATACAAAGGCAGTATTTAACAAAATATAACTCTTTAACAAAACGAACAAGCGCAAATTGGGAGGGGTTTAATTTCAAATCTAAGCGTTAACAAAAACGAAAATACTTCGTGGTCCATGAGCTATAGAGATGTAAGGTGACCGCAACTCCACCACGATTGTACACTTTTACCTTAAAACAAAGGTTAAAAGCTGGAGTTGAAGAGTTCATTTCGTTACAAATGGCAAGAGGTTCGTGTTTTACGATTGTGTTTAAATGCTAAAACACGACCAGACAACGTCGATGGGAGAAGTGATGTATAAGTCATTACTGCATTCCTCTTTCATAATTATGTAAATGTCACCGCTTCACCCAACGAGTTGAAAAGAATGTTTTAACGACAGCGCGCTATTTGGCGGACCACATCGCCCTAGCCCTGGGTCACCGTGACCTCGCTGACCAGTGGGCAGGCAGGCAGGCAGGCAAGGCACGAGAAGACGGGAGATGAAATACATGTTGCTGAAACATACCGCGACCTTATGTTTCCTCATATCACCAGAGCCAGGGGGCAAAAGTTGGCCAAAGTTGAACAAAGTTACAGTCTCGGCTTTCTGCGCTATAAATACTGACTGACTGTAAGATAACGGCTGAGAAAACATTTCATAGCGGATCATTATTTTGTAAGAGTGTTTCTGTGTACACAGACAGACACATGGATTGATGTACGCATGCATGAATGAATAAACAGTCGTGGCGGTTCGGGCTCATAACACACACACACACACACTTATATATATATACACACACACACACACACTTATATATATATACACACACACACACACACTTATATATATATACACACACACACACACACTTATATACATAGACACGTACGTACATTCATACAAATAAGCATTCCTTCATTAATTACATACATACATACTCGACAAACACACACATACATACAAACATACACATATATACATATATATATATATATCAAACACAGATGGTAAACACACACACGACATACATACATACATATATCTGTATCTATATCTATATCTATATCTTTATCTATCTATCTATCTATCTATCTATCTATATATATATATATATATAGGCTAATTATGCCTTCTAATCCAAAACACGGCCACAAACAAAGTGTCTGATACAACAAGGTAACAAGGTGTCTTTTAACAACAAATTTAATCGACTGATATTAAGGTAAAAATTTAAAAAAAATTTAAAAAAAAAAAAAAAAAAAAAACATTTCTCGCAACTTGATACATCCACCCGAATTACTTTCGCGCGCGCAATCATTTGCTTGAGCTGCAGGATATTACATTTTACGGATACCCTTTAAAATGGTTGGCCAAGCACATCGCGTTTAATAATAAAGCCATTTTGATGTCACCGGCAATAAAAGGTGGACTCTTCACCCGATAGCCACTGTGAAGTCACCTATTGTAAAATGCAAGACTATTGCGCCTGTTCCGCTCACTTGCGTGGGAATCTTTGCTATGCCCTTTTGACGCCATTTTATCTATGGGGTGCCATTTTGTAATGTTGAAAACCTAATAATGTTCGGAGCGTTCGCCATTCTGGCTTAAACACGCCAAATCCGAGTTACGTAACAAGCACAAATTCATCTTTTGCAAATCAAGATCGTAAATTTTAATACTGTCCTCGGTTGAGGGGTGATTCTTTCATTAATAAAGAATGGAAATTTAGAAAGAAAGAATGGAAGGAAGGAAGAAAAAAAAAAGAAGGCAGAATAAAGGGAACGAAAATAATAATATATGAATAATTAACGGGTGGGGGAAAAAAAGAGAAATAAGGAAGAAGAGAAGGAAAGGAAAGGAAAAAAAAACAGACAACAAATAAAAGAATGGAGAAAAATATTTAAATAAAAATTATTAAAGCAGTTAGATTTCACAAACGTGAAATATATTTAAGACATACTTTAAAGAATAATTTATTTTATTTATTTATTTATTTATTTATTTATTTATTTATTTAAAACTTTTCCCTTTTGAACTCTGACTGTTTAACTTGATTGATCTCACCACGAAGTAAACTAGCCTTTCGCGAAAATTCGAGAATTTCTCAGTTTTACGACATTGTATGTCGATCGTTTATATGGTTATAAATCATAATAACATGATACATTTATTCTTTTCCAAAGCATCGCGTCCTTATGTGCATCTAAAGTCAATCCAATTTCTCGCACCTTCCGTTAATATCGTTTATTCGCTATTGTCGGTAACAGATGTCTCAATGTTATAATGCATCATTGGTGGGGTGGGGGGGGGGAATAGGCAGACGAAGCCGGCGGTCTGATATAACGTATGTTTGTGTTCGCTCTCCATATGTTACCATTTGTTAATCGTTGATATCATTGCATACATTGTGATTTTCGCAATAAATATCACTAATGGCTATCGGGAAAATGTACAACAACAATTATTTAGCACTATTTTCATATTTTATGATGCTGTGATGAAGGTTCGGACTGTTACCTGTTGACCATTGCTGACCATGTGTTGACCATGTTTATTGACCGTTAGTAGGTCTATTATCTGAAAGTGTCAGACAGTAATTTATGATGGTAAGTTGCACGTGGACCCGTCAATCACTCCCACGTTAAAACCATGCTGTAACGCGTTGATTGCTAATTGTATTGGACAGCGAATATGACGCGGTTACTTGTCCGTTTGATGGAAAAGAAAAACTTTATGTACCCTTTTCATGTAGTTTAATACACATCAGATTATTATTATTATTATTTTTTTTTTTAAAATTTTTAGGACTGAATGTTTTAAAAGTCATTAATTTATTTCCATTTGTTCCTACTTTTCTTCTTTCCCTTGGCACACACATATGTACAAACGTATGTACAAATACAAACATCCACACAAACATATACATACATATGTAATTACACCTCATAACGCCAAGCTCGGACCCCAGATGAATTTCGTTGGACAAATTATATTTTTATAATAATAATAATAATAAGAAGAAGAAGAAGAAGAAGAAGAAGAAGAAGAAGAAGAAAGAAGAAGAAGAAGAAACAATAAATAACCTTATACACTTTATTTTACATAGTTTTTCATATCCGATAACTTTCTAAATGTCATAAACATGTATATAATATAAAGTTATTTTTATGTTAAACGCAATTTGTATGTATTCAGATTCCACTGACTCACTGTCTTTAACTCTCTACCCGTATGCCTATTTATATATTTCTAGAGAGAGAGAGATCATGCGAATTAAGTTTTCACATAATGTAAATTTCTTCGGACATATATTGTGACCACTGTCCGAACTGGACATTTCAAGCAATCCAGAGACTCGATGATTACAAACCAAAACCGAAACAAAACCTCTTCGTATCAGTATGTTGTTACGTGACGTTTGTACACGAGTTACGTTCGTTATTTTCCGTCGGACCAGCCGGCCAAGAGTACGGTTAAGGTTGACCTCGAATTTACCTAAACATTGAGCAACGTTATTTCACGTGAAACACGTGTTCAATTCCGCTGTGACATCTGTCAAAAACTAATCGTACGACGTTAACTGTTGAATAAGGCGTTTGCCGCTACAAGGCTGAGCGTAGGGCGTTCATATTTCACTCGGTAATTATGTATAGGCATAACATAAGGTTACGTAAAGGGAATGATAAATGTACGAAACTAATTAGAACGCGCTGATGACCCCGTGACCTGCTTGGTCACGTGAGAAATGTGTCTGGAGTTGCTTTGTACGTAACTTTGCAAAGTGGGAAGAAATGTCGACACAAAGAAAAAAATAAAATTATATTTTAAACATAACGTTATATGTATGACGAAACATTTATCTAAGGTTGGAGTGATTTAAAAAAAAAAAAAAAAAATAATATTAACAAAAATAAAATAAATATAGCTACTGTAAGTAAAGATGAGATGGGCATCAGCATTATCAACACCGTCAGATCAATAAGTATGTACTGTATGTGTGAAGATGTATGTATACGTATTTACCTATGTACTGAGGTCCTCTGTTGTTTGAAAAGCTGCATGATAGTACAGAGATGTTAGGAGATATTCAGATATTTTTGTGACTTTATATGCATTTTCTGTTCATAATAATAATAATAATAATAATAATAATAATAATAATAATAATAATAATAATAATAGCCAGTTGCCACCGGTTAGTGGGTACTTTTGATGTCGACGATTATATGCTTTGTGTGTGTGTGTGTGTGTGTGTGAGTGTCTGTCTGTCTGTGTGTATTTATGTATGAATGTGCGTGTGTTTGTGTTTGTGGGGTATATATATATATATATATATATATAATATGTATTAATATATGCATGTATGTACATGTACATGTACATATCAAGTGTAAATGCATGTATCTATGTATGCCTGTATCTATGGATATATTATGCATATATTTCTTCAGTGCTTTTATGTATTTTGTTTTCGTGTGTTCAAGGCAATGGTGTGGACAACTGTGTTGGCTTCTCCTGTCCAAAAATTATCTCAAATTAACATCTGCCAACAGTTCAGATAAAAAAATAAATCAATTTACTCATCCAGTTGAATTTTTTTTTTTTTTTTTTTAAATGTCAGATTTTTTTTTTTTTTTTTTTTATTATTATTATTATTTATGATACTGTAATTTAAATTTATTAGCTTTGGTTACAACATCCTGAGTTACAAACTGTAAATAACCATGGTTACGCGTCTGCGTAATCATATCAAATTTTCTTCGCTTACGGTCAGGAGCAGAAATCACGTCAGAATAAAATCAGATTCTGCAAGGCCATCCATCCACGTATCAAATTGAAATCTGTCATGAGCTGGCTAAAAATCATATGAGTTAATATAATAGCAGAAATAAATTCATGCAACATAAATCAAACCAAACTCTACGTTATTACATCCTCAGACAAAGGATACGTTTATTTCTTCAAGCTGCAAAGAAACGATTTTAAGGAACTTTTTTTTATTTATTTTTTATTTTTTTTTTTTTCAGAACTGGACGTGTTGTTTCTTTTTCAATCCCGTACATATGGAAACTGCGCATCCATGAAATGATGGACGATTTAATTTGCGCCATGAGCCAACTATATTTGTTAATTTTATAGTAATCTGTGCAGTGATGTCACCACACACACACACACACACACACACACACACACACACATATATATACACAGCTGTTCATAAAGTTCATATATCTGCTAATATCTCTATTAACACCTTCTACTGAGGACAGACCACACGACATTCATTACAAAATGAATTTAATTTTTGCCTTAGTGACATTACAGATGACGATGATGATGATGTCGTTGTCCCGATGCACAACCTTCAGTTTTGAACGTAGATTATCGAACAGTTTGTTTAAAATATTCATATTATTAAAACCTTCATTCCTCATTAGATTTTTATTATTTCCATTAGGGAAGGAAAATGTATTACTTGAAAGTTACACACACACACACACACACACACACACACACACAGACACACAGAGAGAGAGAGAGAGAGAGAGAGAGAGAGAGAGAGAGAGAGAGAGAGAGAGAGAGAGAAAGAGAGAGAGAGAGAGAGAAAGAAAGAATAAAAAAATCAAGATTTATTTATCTTTACGACGTTTTCAAACAAAATGAAATTGGTTTTTATGTGGTTTCATAAATGAATACGTTCCTTGTCAATATATATATATATATATCAAACGTTTTGGAGCTGTAAAAAATAATTTCTAAGAGATTTAATAATTATCGCTCAGACTAAGGGTAACAAATTTTAAAGTAATATTTAGATTTCATAAATTTCATTTCGTGTGTTTATATATTACATTTTATATTTATTATTAGTATTTCAAATTCATCAGTATCATCAACCTCGTCGTCATCATCATCATCCTCATCATAAATATCATCATCTTCATCGTCGCCGTCGTCATCATGGTTATTATCATCATTGTCATCATTGTCATTATCATGATCATCAGTTCATTGTTGTTGTTATTATTATTATTATTATTATTATTATTATTATTATTATTATTATTATTATTATTATTATTATCATCATTTTTATTATTATATAGCTCTAACTGTAATTATTATTCTATTCCAAATAACGAAGCTTGGTGAGCAAGCGTATTTGAGGAAGTAAAAATGTGATTTTTTTTAAAAATAGATGTGTTGATGGAACAGTTAAAGTTGCTTCACCACACTCAAACGTATTCATAAACTGAACCAAAAAATTTAAAATAAAATGAAAGTGTGACGGGATCAGGCAGAAATGATAGAATCACTGCCCCGAATAAAATTTTGTTCTCTTTTTCGTATTTAAAATCAGGTTTCAATCATTTATATTTTTCGAAAAATATGTAATTTTACTGACTATTTTTGCATCTTTCGAGGGGGCCATGAACTGTCCTTGGTGTTAATCGATAAAAAGTTAAATTTCTGAAATTAGAATTTCACTTAAACTGTTGGTTTAAATTCATAACAAAAACATTTTATTATCAAGGTCTATAAACAAGGAATGTAATTTAACATGCGCCAAGCTGTCAAGAGTTTAACTGAACCAGCTAAAAACAAAAACTTTTGTAATTCTTTTTTTTTATCTCCCATGTCGTTTATAATAATATTAATACAATAATAATAATAATAATAATAATAATAATAATAATAATAATAACAATAATAAAGTTTTAACATAAAGAGATATTGTAAATTAGTTAAGCTAAATATTAAAACAAAATGTCAGAACACGATGAAATAACAATTAACATTTCAGTTCTGACTTCTGAAAATATGACTTTTTTTTATGTGATAATTAGCCAAATGAATTTTGTGTTCTTTAAAATCGTTACAATATTGAGTTCCCTAAAATGTTGCTAATAATAGTTTAAAATATTAAACTGCATGTAATACAGGCCTTCCGCGGTTTGTGTACATTACGTCATATGTATGTATGTATGTATGTATGTATGTATGTATGCATGTAATATGTTTGTGTGTATGAATTTATGTATGAATGTATCTATGCATGCATGTACGTGTGTATGTATAAATGTATGGATGTTTGGATGAATGGATGGATGTATATAATATCTTTCTTTAGTTGTGTCTTTTATAATTTTTAAATTAGGCTATATTATATCTTTCCTGTATTTTGCATATATATATAGACATAGTATATCTTTTTAAACAGTATAAACTAACTGAAAAATAGACAGAAAGATAAAAAGTTAATTCTTAAAAATTATCAGACTTTTAATAAAAAAACAAAATATGGATTCAAATTCATTTTAGAAGACAAATAAAACAGTAATCTCGGTTCACCAGCTATTTTATTTTTATTATTATTTTTTTTAAGTTATCTGAATTCAGCCACATAATTTTAGACACACACGCACACACACACACACACACAATAAATGCCTGTTTAAAAGAAAGTTATAATTGAAGATCTCTCTCTTTCTCTCACTCTGTTAAAATATTTAAAACAAACACAAGATAAACATTGTGATATTTTTATTGTTTTTACAAATGTTATACTGATATTTGAAAATACTCTCAAGAAAAACGATATAGATGTAAAGCACGATGCACCAAACCATGCAGAAGGGAGAGACATAACAATAACAAAATAATCTTTTTTCGTACATTTCCGATGTTACGAAAATTACCGAATCATTCCGAAACAGTAACGGCCATTTTATTAGTAATTCTATGAAAACAACTTCTGACTACTTTCTTCTTTGTGATAGACATTATCGAGAAGAAAATTTCTGCTATTAAAATAAGACAATGTTAAATTATGTATTTTTAAAAATTAATTACTCTTTTAAAGAAATGAGATAAATAATAATAATAATAATAATAATAATAATAATAATAATAATAATAATAATAATAATAATAATAATGATAATAACAGCAACATATAGTAAAAAGTAAATTGATAAAAATAATCATAAGATAGACATTCACAAATATCAAAAGACATTAAACCAAAGATTATTTTCGATAATTTTTCTTGAGTCATTAAAGGCACTTTTAGCAAGATACAGAGGTAGCTTGTCTGCCTGTGTGTGAATATGCATATACGTTTTAATTACGAGGTAATTTGCTCGGATTACGTTGCTGAAAACCAAGTTATTTTAAAATGGACAGTTGTAATAGTATTGATACAATATTAAAACTGGCAAAAAAAAAAAAAAAAAAAAAAAAAAATTTTTAATTATTTTAAATAGCAAATTATTTAGCACAGCTAGGTTGCTGTGTTAGAAAATTATCATCGCAAGTACACACGCATACAGACACGCACCAACTCTGATATATAAGCATACTCTCATACGCCGTGCTGGGACTAAATTTTAACATAGCTTTTACGTTTCCCTCCCACCGATGCGTCTTTTAATAAATAACGTACAATGACAAAGATATTCTGGAAAATTCGTTCAAGTTTTCTGTTTTGAAATAACTGTGATATGTTCAACTAAACTGAAACTAGCAAAGGAATACAAAATAAATATTAATAAGGAAGGACTGAAATGATTAAATGTTAGTTATACACCAGTTTTAGTGTAATACATAAGAAACAGTTTGTTAATTTCCTACAAGGCTACACTGTAATGTAATACAAATAAAGTTTTAACATAAGATATATTGTAAATCAGCTAAATGTTAAAAGCAACAGTATTAGAAGAAGATGAAACAAACATTTCGACTTCAGCTTCTGAAAACATGGCTTTTGCGATAATAATTAGCCCAGAAGGATTGTTGTATACATTTAGTTCTCATAATGTTGCTAATATATTTGAAAATATTAAAACAGTACACTTCTACGGTGATTTTACACATGCCGCTATTTTTCTCTCTTTCTACAGACATTATTACGTCTTACACAGAAACAAACGAGAAAACGAAAGGGGAACAAATTATATAAACCTACTAATAAACATATAAACTGTTCAATCATTTATTAAGACATAATAATAGTGGAAAATTAATGTAAATGAATATGAAATGTATTTAAATTACATTATATAGTACTGCTACAGGTAGCCTGAGTTTTGTTTTGACGATAGTGAACGAGTTTAATAGCTCACTTCGTTAAAGTAAAATAAACTCAGGCTATAACTATAAAAATACTTTGATGCCATCAGCTAACTGAAAACAATTTTGAGACCAGATTTAAAAGTACGGGGTATTAAATAACCAGGATTAAGGAAATATAAGTTTCATTCTAAAGACAACCCTTAAAAAAAAAAAAAAAAAAAAAAAAAAATTATGACACACTGTTATCGTATAGAGTTACCGTAAAAAAGAAGGGGAATATTTAAACTTATATTCATATAAGACCAATGCCCCTTTCGTTTCTTTAAAGAAAAAAAAAAAAAAAAAATTAAAATATATATATAAAATATATTTAGACTTATATACATCTGCAATTACACCCGTTTCAAATGAAAAAAAAAAAAAACATACAAATACAGAAACTGGATTTTACAAACAAAAATAACAACATGGATTTATCAACACTAATAGAAAGAATATATAACATAATAAGGCACGTGCTAATGAAAATGGAATATATACAGGCGCCATCTGTTAAAACGAAGTACCAGTGATGAGAAAAAAAAAAAAAAAAAAATGTAGTTAGACATGTGTCGAAAAGACTGGGCAGATAGGTTAAATATATCGTGTGCGTTCTAATCATCATCATCATCATCATCATCATCATCATTATTATTATTATTATTATTTTTTTTTAAACTTATTTTGTTCTTTCTGTCACTGATATGGCCACAGTCGGGATAAGGATACCGTATCCAGGGTGGGCGTGTTTGAACCATTTAGCTATGAACATAAATATTATGTACTTTAACACATTTCGTATCGTGTCATATCGAATATCAATTTTCATGTATGATAGACGATAATAACAGTAGAAATAACTAATAATAATAATAATAATAATAATAATAATAATAATAACAATAATATTTCAATCACAAACACTTCGGATTAATAAAATAAATCCGAAGTTAAAATACAATACGATATTTTAAAACATTACAGGGAAAAGTTCCTCTTTTTTTTTGACGCTGTTAGTTAATCTGTTATTAAAAAAAAAATAAAATAAATAAACGTACCAATCAAATATATAAGTTTATATTAATCTATTCGTAACAGCAGCAACACATTTTTCACCTAATATTAAGAAAAAAAAAAAATAAAAAAAAAAAATCCCTGTTATAATTTAATATTGTGATAAAATAATATGCATTTCTGCTTTTTAACACTGCTGGAAAAACTGGGAGTCATTGTTGATACAATCTGTTCTCATTAAAGCTATTGGAAAGAATAAAGAATGTTTTATTTAAATAACAGTTATCATGATGTAACAAAATGTATAATAACATTTATAGAAATAAGAAATTTAGAATTCGAAGTCTTATTATTATTATTATTATTACTCTCGTCATAATGATCATTTTTATCATTATCGTTTTCATCATTATTAATTCTATTATTATTATTATTATTATTATTATTATTATTAGTAGTAGTAGTAGTAGTATTGTTGTTGTCGTTGTTGTAGATAAGGAACCGACGCGACCAAAGTAGCACTAGATTAAGTAAATATGATTTTTGTTCCTTTTATTTTTTAAATAAATGTTTTGTTCATTTTAAAAATAGTGTTTTTCTTATAAACTGTAAAGAGGTCATAAATCCTTCAATTTCAGTGGTACGTCTATATATATATATATATATATATATATAGGTATAAATGAATTTATTATTTATCTTTATAATTTATATTAAAGTATAAGTTGGCTTAAAAAAGCGGCCATTTCAGAATACCAGATTATATTTTCTGACCTTGTTTCATTATATTTATTACTTATAAATTCAGTATTATTCATTATTCAAGACTTATTTTAAAATAAGACGCTAATATTTAAGGATTTATGACATTAAGATTAAGCACTATTACTGCATAGCTAAAAAAAAAAAAAAAAAAAAAAAAAATCCAGTACGTTCGATAATACATGTAATGATTAAATAACAGAAAGGGGAGGTAAATATAGGACGCACTTTATAGCACGGTTAGCATTGTACAAGTTATGATAATAATCTCATAAAATAGCACTTAAAAACTCTAACATTACACACACGATACAGCACACTAATAATAGCTCATACTACAGTATAGTTCAAACGAATTTTCAGACGTGGACCGAGTCCCATAAATATTATAAACAAGAGTACAGTTTTGCTCCAGTGTCAGTAGGCACAAAATGAGTAGCACTTCCGATTAACGACAGCGATGGACGAACAATCCCGTCAACTCTCACGGAAGGCGACGGAACCAGTCGATTCGTCGTCAACTTCTATTAGATAATTACGCACAGGAAGACGATCGGAACGGACCTTGATTCGTTGTTGTTATTGTTGTTTTTTTTTTTTTTTTTTTTTTTGAGAGTATCCTTCAGTATATACGAAAAAAATATATATGTATATATATTTATATGAACAGTTCGATGTGATACTTTTAATGCATTAAAGTCAGTGTTTGTTTTTTCAGCATTAAACCACATTCTTGCATAAAACCGCTACAAATTGTCCGATATGATTTCATTACAGTCACCGGTGAAATGTCAATCACTCGGTAGATAATGGCTACACGTAGGTCAATAAATACTGTCCTTGAATTGTTTAGATTTTTGCAATCTTTTAAGTCCAAATCATGATGAAGAAAAAAAGATTTTATATATATATATATATATATATATGTTGTACTTTGTCTTTCAACAATCTTCTAAGAAAAACGATAGATGTTAAAATCAACACAAAAATCTTATTTTGCGCAGTAATTCCTAAAACACAAGCTGTTTTACCCGAACACGTTATGAGAACAAATAATAATAATAATAATAATAATAATAATAATAATAATAATAATAATAATAATAATAATGATAATAATAATAACAAGTCGTTTTCTTTTCCTCAGATCCTGTTGTACAACATGTAATGAAGTTTGGCAGTCTCGTTTTTCAGAATTGCAACTTGAGCTCTCAGTTTGAGATTTTCCTGTTCTAGAAACGCGGCTCTCATGGCTATTTCTTCTTCTTTTTGCCTTCGAGAATCTCTAGACCTCTTGGCGGCCTCGTTGTTTTTGCGCCTCCTTTCCCAGTAAGCCGTGTCCTTGCTCATCTCGGGCACCGGAGTCGTCCGTTTCGGATCGTTTTCGATAATATCCCGATTCTCGGCTCTTCTTTTCCTCTGAAGCAGATGCGACGTCAACGGCGTGAGCGCCAACGGCGGCATTGCGGCTGGGGAGTCGTACATGGACGAAACGGCTCCCATCTGCGAAGACATCCCGGCTTGCCCCGCGCTCATGGCGCCTGCAAGGACAGGGTTGCCGTACATGGCGAATGGATCCATGGGATACATTTTGAAAGGCCTGGTCATCGGCATTTTGTCGCTTTTCACCGAGCCGTCGTCGTCAGAGAGAGACAGCCGATGTTCGCTCATATGAGACGAGGGTATTGGTCCGGTAACCGGTTTCACGCGACTTTCTCTTTCTTCGTGCTCCTGAGCCTCCGTCTGAACATATACTGGAGACGGAACCGGTGGACGCCCTTCCAGAGTCACTGCTTCCACTGATCACACACATGGGATCTTGGCCCGGCTCTGTCTTTGTTGGTACACCTCCCAACGGCTTGATGGGGACAGGCCCGATAGGTTTGCTAAGGTCCAGGGCAATATCTGCCATCTTGAAGAACCTACAGCAATTTAAAAAAATAATAATAAAATAAATAATAATAATAATAATAGTAAAATACATACATAAGTTAATAAATAGAAAATGAAATGCTAGTGTGTGCGAATTTGTGTGTGTGTGTGCATATATATATATTTGTCAAGAAATTTATTTATTTAAAAATAATTAAGTCTACTTCTTACATCTGTAAAAATAAACAAATAAAAATAATAATAATATACATTAGAAAGGAAACAAAAGAAAAAGATATGAGACCAGTATTAAACTCCAGTGCGCAGACATTTTATAATCTTTAAACAGAAACATTTTTATAATAAGATTAGATCACTTTAAAGTGAAGCATAAGTATTTATTATTATTATTATTATTATTATTATTATTATCATCATTACTTTCCAGATACAGAATCGGCGCTATCTCTTATTTTTAATATGTGATTTGAAAGAATACTATACACAGTAGCTATTTTTAAGTTTCACTTATCGTAGCTGTATCATATATAATATTCCGTAAATTTTAAAAATCAGGGTGATTAATATAGACATCAGTATACAAGGAAATGAAACGAAAGTATATGCATTGGTAAAACATGTTATAGTTGCCAGTTTCAACTGTCAACATCAAGAAACGAAAAAAAAAATGTCATTTTATAAATATCATCTGTTCAGTTATTAATATTTTTTTTTAATTTTTCATTTCAGTTGAAACATTATTGATGCTTAATTATATAAAATGAAAGACAGAGAAATAAATTTATATATATAATTTTTCTATTATAAATGTAATTATAAAAATAAAATAAAATTAAAATTAAAATAAAATAAAATAAAATAATCAAGTTTAGAAATAAAATTTAAAAAAAAATAAAATTCAGTTTAGAAATGAAATATTTCATAAATGCAATACACAAATTTCAAAGAGCAAAAATTAAATTATATAAAAAAAGAAAAAAAGAATGAACCTACTTCAACTTTGTCCAGTTTTAAAAAGCACCCTTTGATACAGATATATATATATATATATATATATACACAGACAGATATATATATATATTCCTTTTCGGTAAATCTGAAAACCAAAACAAATCCGCTGCACGTCCACACGCACGCACACACACTGCTATATTTAACACGTAAGAGAGTAGAACAGTTCTAAATACACCTTCCAGCTGACTGGCTGGCTAGCTGAGGACTAGCTGACCAGCCGATGACCAGTGCTTATAGCGTGTTTATGAACAGTGAACTCCGGCTGACCTCCTTGCACAATAACTGCGTAAAGCTTCGGTGACGCACTGGCTGCTGAGTGGCTGTTTTGCGTTTTTCTTCAGCCAACGATTATCCGTATCCAGCGGAACATCTCCTCCGAAAACCACCGCAAATCTGGCTTTTTCATATCATATTGTGTAATAAGAATAAAAAAAAAAAAAAAAAAAAAAAAAAAAAAAAGAAAGAAAGAAAAGAAAAAAGAAAGAGAGAAAGAATGAAAGAACGAAAGAAAAACAAACTCCGAAAAACGTAGTTCTATTTATGCCAAAATAAGCAAATTATAATGCCAGAAAGACGTATCGCTAATATACACAAACGGACAACAACAAAAAAAACGAAAATAATCATGAAGGGTTTAGGTCGCAAGGGAAATCGGGAAGAAGGTCGAAATGACCTGGCGACGGCGCAATACGCTATAGCCAGACTGGTCATGCTGGGTAATATTGGTCAATATCGCACGCCGCGCTGCCGGCCAGGTCACGACACCGCTGCCCATCACGTCGTTTGACATATACTTAATAAGAACAGCTATTGCGGCCGCCAAATGACCACGGAGTCCATGTTGCATGTTCTTATGGACGTTTAAATGGGCGCCGTGCTTTCAGTATGTCATTTGTTAACTGAGTAGGACATGGCAAAGAGTTCAAGCCATTTCACCAGGTTAACTGTTCGGCTTACCTTAACAGTTTGCTGATATACGATTCTCTGCAGATAATATATAGTCATAATGTTGTTCTTTGTAATTTACCCCCTCTGAGTGTGTGTCTGTACACAGATTGTAATGACTCCTTAAATTGATAAATTATGGATGATGGTTGATCAGTGCACATAATTTAACATTCATTTCAAACACCACGTTAATTTTTAAAAAAAAATTTTTTTATAAAGTATCTGCTGTTTTGTGTTTATTTGTGAATGGGGGAAAAAACCCAACAAACCCCCCCCGAAAAACCAACAACCCCACCCCCCTTCCAACAATACCGCCTTCGTTTTGAAGGCGTCCTCTACTCATAGACGCAGACTTTTTTTCAAATATACAGACTAGCCAAAGATGCAACCTTGGTAACTAAATCCATATTAAACTGCTCTTTGTAAGTTGTATGAGCAAACAACAGGAACAATGCCGGAATGCAAATTTAATTACGAAATAAAATAGATGTGGAATTCAGACTCTCTGTTTTTTCATCTTATTTATATGGTTATGCTGTAAAAGTCCCAACTTTCTTTTCATGTTTTCGCTTAAACATCCCTCGACCTGGTCAGAGCATCCGCTGTTTCTAAAAGATGCTATAAATGTTTTGAAGTCCGATAGCGACTAGCAAAAGGTTAAAGCTTGCGAAGTTTCTTTTCGCTCGGTATGACATAAACGTGCCATTACCAACCGGACGGGTCAGAGGTCTGACCTCTGATGGCCAGATTCGATAAACATGGAACCGTGATTAAGTTAGTTAGGTTTACATTTGGAAGTCTCGTCTGCGGTTAGGTCAAATTTCATGGTGTCTATTTTTGTGAACCTTTTGATGTTGCAGTAATAATAGTGGTGGTGGTGGTGGTGGTGGTGGTAATAGTAGTAGCAGGAGTAGTAGTAGTAGTAGTAATAGTAGAAGATGTTGTCCTTGTTGTACTACTAGTAGTAGTAATTATTTTTGTTGCTGTTGTAATAGTAATTGTAGTAGTAGTAGTCGTTGTAGATACAGTAGAATTAACAGCAGCAAAAGCTGTAGCATAAACAAAGGTAATAGTAGTAGTACTACCAATAGTAAACTGGTGATAGTAATTGTACTAGTAAATTGTAAAAATAGTAGTGGATAATAAAAAATAAATAAGTAAATAAATTAATTAATTAATAAATATAATAATAATAATAATAATAATAATAATAATAATAATAATAATAATAATAATAATAATAATAATAAGCATACTAGAAATACTGGTATACTAAAATAAATAAAATAACTACTTCTATTTTATTGTATCGGATTTTCAGTTAAATGTAAAGATATATTAAACGTACGTTAGTGATGAATAACGGTGCAATATTCTTTATGCATCAAGTCTGCAAGTCGGAACTTGCCCAACGATAACTTTACAATTCTTCATTTGTCTGCCTATTCTATTATGGAAAACTATTATGAAGTTGATCTTTCATCTTAACAAATTTCAAGTGCTTCGCAAGGTCATGTCTCAGCAATACATTAATTATGACTTGACCACCAGATGACCCCATATTAGTTCTGGCGTAACGTGCGCAACTATGTATAAGCTTGCCGCACACCGACACCAAGAATATCGTCTGCAGCCGAAGGGTTTACCAGTCGAGTCATCCGGGTTACTCGTTTTTACAAAATGCTCGATAGTCGTGATTATTGACAAACGAATGAGTAAACAAGATTACTTTTGATTACAACTGTAATAAAAACATGAGTTCTAATTACATTTTATATCTGAATACCAAATTCTTTTTTTTTTCTTCTGCATGTTTCTTCTTCTTTTCTTGAATGTGTGATTGTGCATAAATGCTGTACTCAAATTTCAGTAGTAGAAAATGCTTCAAGAAACCAAGTCAAACTCGTTTAAATCGAACTCAAACTCATTTTAAATCAAGAATAAATATTCGTAAAGTTCTTTTTGTAAATTTCTTTTAGACAAGTGAATATATACGTTTAAACTCTATTTTTCAATATTCTCCATCTTAGACTGTATCATTTTATCAGAAGTAATTATTTTAAAAGAATCATGATCAGTTGCTATTTCTTTCCACAATCGCTATTAATTTGTACTGTTAAAGGTACCATTATTGAAACCCCTGAAATATGCATTGCATCTATTGGCTTTATGCATTCAGTATTTATTGTTGTGTTGTTGTTGTTGTTGTGGTTGTTGTTGTTATTATTATTATTATTATTATTATTATTATTATCATCATCATCATTATTTTAAATTTGATTTGAATCCATTATGTGTTGTTATAGACCTACAAGGACGAATGAATACGTTGTTTTGCATTCGGTGTGATAACAAGATAATTAACAACGTAGTTAGAAATAAAATAATCAGTTTGAAGAAAACCATTTGCTTTTAACCTGTTGATTTCCATCAAAAATTTAAAAAAAAAAACAAAAAAAACCACAACTATTTAAATATGTATCCATTTCTACATTATTTCAACTTGGATTTTTCGTCTTTTTGGTGTATTAAAACAAAAAAAAAAACGTATTTTTACTTATGTATATGTGTTTGTGTATATGCAATATTAGTAATATTCGTCACAGTATTACCTTGGCTCACTGTCTTTCCAGGATGCCATGGAACATCTGTCAACAATGTGAAAAAAAAAAGGGATTGGTAAGGAAATACATTTATATATATATATTTTTTTTAATCATCGAATATCCAAGCTATTTGTTCAGATCACACAGCGCGTTAATCTACATTATTAGTCAGATACAATGGCTTAATAGAAATAATAATAATAAAAATAATAAAATAAAATAAATAAATCAGTGAATAAAATGAAAAGGAATGATATACGGTCTCATTATGAGTCAGTACTGAGATTCGTTCCTACAACTTACGATTCTTCATCGACGTCCGCTGAAAAGTTTCCGTGGGGAAAGGGTAAAGTATGTTGTCACATAAAAATTGAATGCATGATCAGACAAACACTGTCTCTTCAGAGACTCAACTAACAGTGGACTCAACTAACAACTAACAATGTGTAGAAATGATTATATTCACATATACATGTACATGCATGTACACACATACATAAACACACACACATATCCAAATACATATACATACACATATATACATATACGTACACTATTCACATACACTTACGTAGAAACATGCATACTTACATACATACATACATACATACACATACAGATATTTTCTTAAATGCATAAATACATGATATAGACACAAATACACCATACACAGACATTCTTACATTCATGCACGCATACATGCATACATACATCATACATACATATATACATACATACAGATATACACACACATACATACATGAATGCATACATGCACACGCAATTTCATATCAACGAACGTACGTACCTAATTCTATATTAAAATGATATTTATTTCTGCAGCTTTACAATCTTGTAATGTAACTAAAATGTTAAAAATACAAAACAAAATATATTATCATGTAATACAAATTGGTTTCATCCAGAACTAGATTGTAGCAACATTAAATATAATTGTTAATGCATGGCAGTAGTATTTAATCCCATTACCTTTTTAGTACAGCATAAAACAATTAAATGACGATGAAAAATGATTTTTAGTTTTCATCTAAATAACTTACAGATCAACCAACCAGCAAGTAAATAAATAAATATACCAGGATTTGAGATTAAAATTTAATGTTTCCTTTTGAAGAAAGAAAGAAAGAAAAGGAAACAAAATAAAATAAAACCTACATCGTTAAGAAATTTTATTTTATTTTATTTGATATTTATTTATTTATTTATTTTTTTAATTTTATATGCACCCACTCGTAAGAAATAATATAAAGCCTATCATAAACCCTTTGGGGTAATGGTTGGCTGGTACGGGAACCCATAGCTTATGGCTAGCCGTGTTTTATTCTTTTGTTCTGTTTAGGTATAACTGACAATATTCATTTTTGGTAAGCAAACACCGACACACATTAACATATGCTAAACACACACACACACACACACACACACACACACACACACACACACACCTTTTTATTTCTCTCTTCGTGTGTACACGCCATGGCTGAAACAGGATTATAACACAGGTAGACAAAATCTGAGGTAGGTACTCCTTTATCCTAATAACAATAATAATAATAATAATAATAATAATAATAATAATAATAATAACAATAATAATACGAACTCCCTTACAAGGCGAAAGAATAATAATCAAAAACATATATATTTTATTAAAAATAAATAAAAATGATATAAATTACTGACTTCAGGCGCACACGCAAATACTTTCATATTTTCGTCTTAGAAACATCTCATTAGAGTTATCTCCCTTGTCACTTTTAGTTATCACGTACTTAAAGTTATTATTTATAATATATTTTATGTGTTTGTTTATTTGTGTTAATAGCTCCTAATACTAGGATGTTTTACAATATAATATAATATTTATATAATGAAGCTAAAACGAGAAGGCAGCTCAAGGACTAATTTAATTGAATCAAAACGGTTATGGGATATTAAAACCAAAGAGCGGTTCAATGTTTTGTGTGTGGGTACAGTTTTTAGGTAAGTTTGATCCATCGGTCTGTTATGTCTATATAAAATCGGTTAATTCATCTGTTATAGTATTAATCTTTATATATTAATTTCAGGCAGAGTGGACTGAGTTTGGTGGTGGGTGGTGAAGATGGTATAATACGAATATATGAACTTGCCTCAGATGGAACGCTAATCGATTCGAGTCCTCAGGTAAATATTAGTAATATTAATGTATATTTATTTTATTTCATATTATTACTTTGTAGTTTGTTTAATTCATTTGAAATTAATCAGTTTGTGATCATTATTGTTAGTGTTGTATTTTCATTTGTTTTATCACTATTGTTTGTCTTATTCATTATTCATTATTATTATTATTATTATTATTATTATTATTATTATTATTATTATACAGCTGACACTTGAGACAAAAAGCGGTCCTGTACAGACAATGACTATACATGACATCACAAAGTTTTACTATAATGATCTTCTTGTTGGTGACTCAAAGGGTACTTTGACAATTTTCTGTAACCAGCAGATTCTCAGTCGACAGAATATCTCGGGTAGCAGCATCAACTGTCTGCAAATTAGTAAAGATTCAGGTTAGTGGCAGTCATTCGTTTTACAGTTGTGAGTTAATTATTAAACAGTTAATTACATTGCTATTATATTTATTTTATATTTTATTTATTATAAAAATGTATTTTCTTTTTCTAGAACATTTATATAATTGCATTTGAGATGTTTATTTGGAAATGATTTTGCATTTCAAAGAATCTGATCTTAATTAGTAAATTAGTAAAATAATAAATAAATAAATAAATAAATAAATAAATAAATAAAAATACTTTCTGTGCTTTCAGATAGCTAAGGTATGGTACCAAAATGTATTTCATTGGTAGTGTCTTGTCTTGCAATGTGGCTAATCAAATAATCAATCTTGTTTGGTTCTTCCATTGGACTCTTTCCCAATATACCCACTGCTCCATAACTGGTTCATCAAAGGCTATGATATATGCTGTGATGTCTGAAATTCAGATATAAAAGATCCCTTGTTTTTTTTTATTTTCCCTTGTGAAAATTAGAATAAAATATCTTCAGATTATCAAATAATTTACATCTAAATGAAAAACTGCATTATATTATTTCCTCTGTTAATGAAATTTGAAATATAATAATTATATTCATATATCAAAAACAGCATTTTCTTATTTGTATCATTAATGGAAATTGGAAAATAAATTATAACATCCAGATTATTAAATAAATAATAACATTTTTTTTTTTTTTTTTTTAAATGGAAGGGATAGATTTTCCTCTGTTATTGTCCAAATGGCTGATACCAACATAACACAAGATTTAACAATTATCACTGATTTTGATTTTTGCTGCCGGAAATGACGTTTGTGAGAGTATAACATAATTATTATTTTCAAAATATTAATGTACATTAATTTAATATCCTTGTTTTAATGTTTTAATTATCAAAATGTTTCTTCTTTTTTTACCTAGTTGGTTCAGCCAGCATTATAACAAGCAATGATTCTGGGATTATCAGTGCTGTCCTTCCATCTTGTGAACTGTGGAGAATTAATCTTAATAACACACAGCTGAAACGGGTAATGTTTCTTTTTCTTCTAATCTTGACAAAAGACTGCCATACCCTCTGTCTGAATGGTTAGATCTTCTTCCATTGTTTATTTATCCTCATATATACTTTATAAATGTTAAAAGCCTGATGACTGATTAACAAAATCAGTGGTATTTGTTTTCTTATTTATATTTATTTGCAATTTTGTAATTACATATATCCTTTGTCTATAAAACATCTGCATCAAAAACTCTGTTTTTCTAAGTTTATTTATTTTTGTATATAAAATATAAAACATCCTGATGCTATGTGATGGATATGCATCAGTGGTCTGTGTATTTTCCTATTGTTATATTTAAAATAAAATAGGTGTTCATATACATACATATATATATAATTGAAAGAAGCCTATGGAATGTTGTGATAGGTGTATGGTTTTTTTTGTGTTTTTTTCAAACTCAGAGTTCAGCTGTTAGTGTCAGTATTCAGGCCTTGTTGACAGTTAATCTCACTGACCAGAGTGGCAAAACCTGCAACTACATCATTGCTTCTGATGATACCCAGCACATCCACGTCATCCTCCAGGGTTCAATTGTCATGACAATGAAAGTTCCTGCTACAGTCACAGCAGTTAGTATATTAAAATAAAAAAAAAAATATATATATATATTTTTTTTTTTATTAACAGACACTTTTAATTTTTTTTTTTTTTTTTCATCTTTTTAAGAATTTTATTTTGTCATTATTATTGTTATTATTGTTGTTGCTGTCATTATTATTTAGTATTATTTGACTGACACATAAAATGATTCACCATTAAATACCATACTTATTTTAAATAAAATGCATTTATGCATTTAAATTAACATCTTTTACATTTTAGCATTATTTTGTTAGCAAAAATAATATGTATTTTTTTAAATCTAAAACTATATTTTGTAAAATTGTTATTATTCTGTGAAATAATTAATTTCTTACATTTTTCTTCTTCTTTTTGCTGTTATTGTTGTTATTGTTGTTGTTATTATAATATAATTTAAGATGAGTCCAGGAAGATTTATCCCGGCAAGCAAACTGGACTCCACACAGCAGTCAGGGGAAAATGTTAGTTTCAAAAACAGCCAACAGGTGGCGCTGGGTACTGTTACAGGTGCTATATACATACTGTATAACTTTGCTGTAAGTATATGGCAACAGCTTTCTTTAATTACTTTTCAGTTAAAAAAACAAAAATTAACTTTGGCAATTTTTAATATATTTTTAATTCCCCACACATCTGTCATTAAACAAGCAGATCCATGCACACACCCAATACACACATAAAAATACATACATACATACATACACATGCCCCCATAAATACAAGCACACAGAGATCTGTAGATATACATATACCAGCACATATCTTTTACTCTTAACATTTGTAGCATATACTCATAATATTGTCTTTCAGTTCTTAGTTCATAAAGAAAAAATTTCTTTGCTTAGCACCTAAATAATCTATAGTAATAATGATATTGGTTATAATTATTATTGTTGTCATGATCATTATGATTATTATTTTCATCATCATCATCATCATCATTATTATCATTATCATTATCATCATCATCATAATCATAATTATTAGTATTACAGTTACCATCACGTCATTATTATCATAACTATTAACACCATCATCATCATTCTCACATTTATCAGTTATTATTATTATTATTATTATTATTATTATTATTATTATTATTATTATTTTGCTCCAGGTCACAATGGATGAGTTCACACATGCACTGAGTCCAGTCACTCGCCTGGCTACAGTTCTGCAGCCTGATGCTGACACAGATATTCTTGTGTGTGCAGGACATTTCAATGCTGTCACCTTCTACCAAGACGGAAAGGTTTATGTTGAATTTTAATTTTAATTTGGTTTGAGCAGTGGATGTTTTATGTTACTTACGTTATTTTTGTATACTGTGTTACTGTGCATGTACGATTTCAAAAAGTGATTGATTTACAAGCTGACTTCTTGGTCTTGCAGTCTGTCAAATTGTATTTCAAATTCCAATCAAAGCAAAGTCTTATTTTGTAGTTTTATAGTCCATACCAGTATCTATACCGTGATTATTTGATAATTCTTGTAACATTCTATTTCTTTATAATTCACATCTCACAGTCCATGCCACTTTCTGTCTCACAATCAGGAATATATTCTTAATACTGTCTCTCAGTTCTTAGTTCAAGTTATTTACTTAATTAAAAAACACACACACACACACACATATAATATACACATACATACAAACACACACTCACACACAGTTCATCAAGTTATATATATATAATTCATCAACTAATTAATTAAATAATTAAATATGTGTACATACATGTATATATACTTTTTGATTTACTGTATCATATAGATAAATCTTAATACAGCTTCATTATATTACTACTCCTTCATTTTTTTTTTTAATGAGAATATTCTGGAAAAATGTTTTTATTAAATGCGTTGGAGTTATATTAAAAAACTGAATTTTGACAAATCTTTATTCATTTTTCAGATGATTTCATCATATACGACTGACGACTGGGTGAACACCATTGACGTGGCAGATCTTGATGATGATGGTGTTGAAGAAGTTGTTATTGGCTGTTTAAACAACAGCATTCATGCAGTGAAAATACCAACATGATTTTTATGTTGGGCAATAAAAATTAAGAGATATGTGTCTTCTAAGAAGACAAAGAATTTGATAATCTTCAGGACAAAAACTGAGGACATTTTTCCACTGAGATCTTTTGTCTTTGATATCTTCTATGTTCCTGTTTTCATGGCTATCATCATCTCAGGAACACACACACAGTAAATGATGTTCAACATCTTCTGGATGTCATCAGTAGGTCTGCAGATATTGTAGAATTTTTTTATTTTTTTTATTTTCCCACATTCAAAAGTTGTTGAATTTTGAACAGTAAAATGAAAAATCATTTATTTTTACTTTTAACATTTTCATCATGGAAGAATGTATTGAGTCTGTCTTATGTATGTGTGTGTATGTGTCCTATATTAAAATAATGACAGTAAGTTTTATGAAGGCTTTGTTTCAGTCTGTTAGTAGGTTTGTGTGAAGATTAAACTGGTGATAAACCACAGATTGGATTGTGTCTAATTTAATTAAGTACCAAAAAAATAACGATATTTTCGTCCAGACAAAAGAAAACCATGAAATAAGAAGACCGAAATACATATGCTCATTCTTTGACGCATTTTTGTAGAACTCAGTCTGATACAGTTTGTTTTTCATTAGACGCCACACACGGTTTCTAGTTATAATTTTTCTTTCATTAGAAGTTTAAAACAACTTAGTCATTTATATTTTTAAAAAGTGCAAAAACCAAATATAAAATAAACAAGTGTAGAAATGGAGATTTGTAAGTAAAAAAGCATAATCAAAAAATATAAATAATGAATTATTGTATTACAACAAACAACTGTAGACTTTGAATTTTATTTTGTAAACTGCAATAATAAAAATTAACAAAACCAAACAAAGTAATGTCTCATACCCAATAAATTGCACTTCACACAAGCCACTTAAAATTGCAGAATCAAGATTTGGAATGAATAAATTGTGAAATTTTATGATGGTAATGACAAAACTTTTTCTTCAACATAAGCAAAAGATATTAAGTAATGAAACTGACATTTAATTATTACATCCATAAGAAAACGTAATTTTTAAGAACATTAATTAGCATAAATTGTTAAATGCATAATGTGATAAAATGGTTAAAATCTAAAAGCTTATATTGGAAAGGCTAGGTGTTTATTTTAATTTTCGACAGTTGTGTTTTGCTGTAACATTACTTGTGATGTGTATCTGTTAAAATATCAGATAATGACATGACATACAAGTAATATTCATCTTCAACAAAACTACACTAATAGCATTAGACATGTAATATGATGTCATTTAGGATTCTATCTTTTAAGTAGCAATCTTGAAACAGTTCCCCCCAAAATAAATCCACTTTCAACAATATCAATTGAATTACTTAAGAATTTGGGTAAATATCAGTGAAATAAAAACTTGTGAAAGCATGTGAAAAAAAAAATCCCTAAAAGTTGTTAGGATGAAAGATGTAACATAAAGTTAGCCAAGCAAGGGTGATTCAGTTTGAAAAACATTCATTGATGTAAATACTTGGACGGCCACAAATCATATAAGCAAATGTGATACACATCTGATAACATCATATTTAGTGGCATCAAAATTTTAAAATCTTGCTTCAAGTCTTCTTCAGTTACAAACATTTAAAGATTTGCATTCTTTACTGTCACAAATCAGTTTTTCTTAATTAATTTTTTTTATTAGACCTATTACTTCCCTTGTTATTTCCACCAAAAATATCCCCCAATATCAACATCAACATTCTAAACTGAAGCAAACAAATTAGCTTTTTGAATATATTGGTAAATGCTTATAAATTACAAGCTGTTGTGCAAAACTTACACATTTCAAAACTTTATTTTTTATTTTACGCCATAATATTTGTTTTTTTTATTATGGCTCCTTTCTGTTGAGATTCCATCTTGTAATCTCTCCAAGACTGATATATTTTAGCGTTTTTTTTTTAAAATAAATAAACCAAATTTTAAAATAATTTTATTACTTTCTATTATTAATCCATGGTAAATATCCTTGAAGCAATGTCATTGATAATCCAGTCAATGCCCTCCAGAAGGTTTTCACCAGTTACAGCACTGCAATCTTGGATTTTCCAGTGGTGAGTCTTAATTTTGTCAAGTTCTAGAGCCTGGAAGAAAAAATAAAAAAAATATAATAAGGATAAAAGGAATTAAAAGAAAAAATTAAATATTAATAATTGTTATCATCACCTGTAGTAGTTTTCTGCATTCTTCATGAAAATTGCATATTAGTATGTAAAAGATTAAAATAAATTATAAAACCCACATCTGCATCATACCACTAGTCTGAATTATAGATGGATAGATGGATAACAATTTTTATACTGAAATGCCTTGTCTTTAGTTAAAGGGAAATAACTGGTAATATTGCTAAAAAGTTTTTAATATTTAACAATGATCAGTAACAAAATGGTAACTGTTAAGAAAGCAATATTAATTCATCAACATCTGGATATTATTTTAGAAAATTTGTTCTCAACTGATTACAGAAGAGTTTCCTGTGAACCATATACTCAGTGACATAAAATATTTTTAACAGTCCAGTCATTTGTACGTGTGGGTTTTCCCTCCAAATAAGCAGCTTGATTTCTTTTCAATAATTATTAGCTGGTTAGACTTTTTAATCAATTTTGAACAAGTACTGAAACACCTGTATAAATAATAGGTGAACAAAAATACTTAATAAAAATTCTGGATTTATCATAAAACATTAAGAAGAAGGTTCTAACTTGAATGAACAGACTTAATACTTGTCATTTTCTATTGTTTTTTTTTTTTTTTATTATAATTATTTTTTTTATTTGATTCACTTTATTTCTTTCTTTATATTTTATTAAATAAGAACAATACAGTTTATTTTTACACAAGAACTGACCATTACGTAAAAAAATAATAATACTAATCTGCTTACAGCTTTGATTTCATCGCCTCGGAGAGAACCTGGTAAATCTTGTTTGTTTGCAAAAACTAAAAGTGTGGCACCAGCCAGTCTCTGAAATATTAATTTAAAAAAAAGTAATATTTTATTAATAATTACAGTCAGAAAGGTTTAATACAGAAACTGTCACTTAAAATGTGCAGTGCAAATAGAATTACAAAATCGTAATTTTAAAGAAAGAAAAAAATTGTTTAATAAGCACCAAATAAATTATTACTAGGAATGTTTGAAATCTGGAAAATGCTAAATAACAGATGTTTTCATTTCAAATGTCAGTTCAATTCAATTGTTAATTTTTTTTAAATTTCAATTTTTCCACAGAATATATAGTTTGTAATTGGTTTTCAAAATGTCAAAATGTCATTACGAAAAAGCAAAAAAGCCATAAAACAAATATAAGCATAGACATATTAACACATGCATTTTTATGTGTATGTGTGTGTGTGTGTGTGTGTGTGTACACACACATATATATGAAGTGTAATCTACTACTTATACCTCTTCTACAAGAAGAACCTGCAGTTCCTGTTTGCAATCTTGAAGTCTCATTCTATCTGCACTATCAACAACCCAAATCAAACCATCAGTGGATTCAAAGTAGTTTCTCCAGTATGATCGAAGAGATTTCTGACCACCAACGTCCCATATGTTCAATTTGTACCTAAAAGAAGAATTTTTTTTATTTCAGTTATTAATGACGTTCAGGTTATTGAATAACTTCAAACGGTTAATTTGTATCTAAATGAAAAAAATAACATTTTCTTATTTTCCTTTCTGAAAATTACAATAAAATATGTCTGGATTATCAAATAATATTTATATTTTTCAATTTATATCTAAATGAAAAACTGTATTTTGTTATTTTCTTTTTGGAATATAAATTATGATATATATCTATATGATCAAAAAGTTTCAAATATTTAATTTGTATCTAAATCAAGAACTGCATTTTTTTTTTGTTAGTGGATATTTGAAAATAAATTATAACATCTAGATTATCAAATAATTTTAAATAGTTAATATGTATGAAAAATCAGATTTCATACTTTTCTTTGTTACTCCCTGAATAATTCTAAATATTTTGAATTTAAATTAAAAAAAAAAAAAAAAATATATATATTTCATCAATTGAGGGTCTTACAGTTAATTCAATGTCTTTAGTTCAAATCTAACGTAGGAAAATCTCCTTTATTAATGAAATATTGATTATTTGTAGATAATTAAAGTACTTTACAAATGAAACATAATCTTTTGTATCAAATATATATCATTTATTAAATTTTTTAATCATTTACATTTTAATTAGCCCTCTTGAAATTTCTACAATAAAATATAGAAAAATTATTTCAAACAATTGATCAGATTTCATGAATAATATTTGTAATTTAAAAAAAAAGAATAAAGAAAAGAAAGAAACAAAAAGCATACCCTCTATGTTCTAATGTCTTAATATTGAAACCTAGTGTAGGTGAAATTGTGTCAATATCTTCTCCATTGAATTTCTTTAATATTGTTGTTTTTCCAGCATTGTCCAATCCTCTGAAGTGAATGTTAAGATGACTATTCTTTTTCTTTCATATTTTATTTGTTAAAATACATTATTATAATCATTATTAGTATACTCATATATTCAGTATATTTCTTAATCTTAGATCAGTTGAATTATTAGGAAAAAAAATTCTTATGAATTAAATTATAAGATTATTATATTCATAATGAATAAAGACTATTAATATATTTTTTATATTTATTTAATTATTTCGTATAAAAATAATAATGTGGGTCAGTATTTTAGCAAATACTTTGGCCAGATCCAGGTGATGGCAGATCAACATCATGCAAATGACTTGAAATGTCATATCGAAAATAAAAGGATATTTACAATTATTATATTTCAATAAAAGGATACAACATCAACAGCCTGACTTCTTTTTCTTTTTGTTTCATTTTCTTTAAAATGGTTAAAAGTCCCATTGTTAACTAAATTACCAGCAAATTTTCTAACAAATAAATGTACTTTTGCATTTGTTTACAGGAACTCTTTTGAAATGGAAGACGTATAATTTTAATCACCAGCATTAACATTAGAAGACGAACAACAAATGCGAAATAATAGTTTAAAAAAAATATATATATATATTTTTTTTCTTTTTTAAAATATGTAATTTTAATTTTTTATTTATTTATTTTTTAATGACACAACCGTTGTACAAAAATGTGAAGCTATGTTCAAAACATTAGGTACTTCGCAAATGAAGTTAACTTTTGTATAATTTCACATAGATTACTTCCGGATGGACTTTCCGGTTCCGTATTTATCAATTTTAATGAAATAAATTTAATGGTAGTTTGATGTTATTTAATATAAACATAGAAATGTAACGACAGATCATTACTTAAAAGAGAAAATCTTATATTTATAATGGCTTTAAAACCTGCAAAACAAGAAACAATCTGGTGCTTTAGTGTGCGTGATCCTCAACTTCATCCAAAAGGGTTCACAATTTATAAAGTAACATGTAAAGTATGTCTTCCAAATATGTTTATGTTTTTCAAATAAATATAAGTTACATTTCGTGCATTAAAATTAATACTATTAATAAAATTCTGTTAATATGCGAATATTGTTATAAAAATTGCATAATAGTAGCCTAAAAGGTAACTCCAGTGCCAGTTACTGAGTCTCAGTCAGTTGAGTCACGTGAGTGGCGATCATATCGCATAATCATGTATGTCTCATATTCTCCAGTTCCAAATGATGGAGGTTGGTCATGTCACCAAGGTTCACACTTCTGTTTTCATGCCTACCTATAAATTATAGAAAATGTATTTTGAACATTTCTTTCAAATGAAATGACACATACACAGTAACACTAACAAAACAACATTCACTCCAATACAAATAAGCTTTAAAAAATTAATATATTTGTATTTGTAGAAATTACACATACATTAAAATTATATATAATATAGTGTCTGAATCTTGGACAGCTATTAGCTATTTACTCTTTGAGTTAAGCATTTATATGGCTGTAACTAGACTCTTTGAAATGAGGCAAAAACTGATGTCTTTGAAGTCAGTTATGTCTTTCATCGCAGTGATGTTGGTAGACTTCAGATGGTAACTGTAGACATAATCAAATCCATTCAGTGGATATTGTTTCTATTGGAATAGATATTTATATTTTATATTTTTGAAACAAAATCTTTGTTAAAAAAAAAAAAAAAAAAAGAAATATCAGTTTTGGCTATGGCCATGATTTAAATATTATTGTTTTTTGTTTTAAAATCCAATAAATAACCTAAAATAAAATTTATTTACTTTTTCAGTTTTTCCCTATAAACAAACCAGAAAGTCTTACAGAGGTTAGTATATTAATTATATTGTGGCTCTTTCTTCCTTTTTTCTTTTCTTTTCCAAGCTATGTATTCATGTCAATATATATAAATTGATAAATATATAACTTTTCACATGGTAGATAAATAAACTATTTTATCTATTATTTACTTTTAAGTGCAAATTTGTTTCAAAAAGTACATTCAGTTAATAAAATTAATATGATCATTTTTTTTTGAAGAAATATTTTGACTTTTTGAATAAGGATTATCTGATATGGGTCCTATCTATTTTATATACTAATGCTTTTCTATCTACTACTAAAACAAAATGATTAACAAGAATCACCATCCTTTATACAAAATGCTTATCGAAAACAGGTCAGGGGCCTCTGACTAGAATGGGAAATAACTCAGAGCATACTGTGTCAAGACTTACTTAAGACTTACTGACAGAATTCAGTAGTCAACATGATGCTGTTCAGAATGTATCTGAAGCATGAGATGAGGCCCAACCTGGACATAGT
The DNA here is from genome assembly GCA_012295275.1 of Chrysomallon squamiferum. Classification (NCBI taxonomy): domain Eukaryota; kingdom Metazoa; phylum Mollusca; class Gastropoda; order Neomphalida; family Peltospiridae; genus Chrysomallon; species Chrysomallon squamiferum. Next base: position 41,544,634 of record CM022665.1, read on the forward strand.
TCCATTCCACAACCTGTCACTGCTTCTCCAGACCCATGTGATACACTGGGTACCAAATCACACTGGGGAAAAGATTCAGATTAGTCTGCCGTTCTAACTGAGGATGATCTGACTTTCTATAACATTTAAATTTGTTTAGTTTTTGGATATATATATATATTGTTTTATTTTATTTTATTTTATTAGATTGTTTGTTGGAAGAGATACAATGATTTCAAAGAACTCTTCAAAGTAATGTTGAAACTTCACAAAGCTCTCCACAGACGAGATGAATTCCCTCCCTTTGCTAAACCAAAACTGTTTGGTAAGAAACAACATAAATCATTTTTCATTTCTGATTTGATTTAGTTTTAGTTTGCACACACACACACAGTTTGTTTAACATAAAAATAAATAAAACATAAGTTGCCTTTTTGAAGTATACTGTTACTTTATATGTGCACTAAACTATTATATATATTTTTATTTAGAAATCAAAATACAAGCTTGAAATAAAAATTTAAAAAAAAAAATGATTTCTCACCCTGAAAAAGCAAAATAATAAATTTATTTAATAACATGCTCTAGAAGTGCATTATCTTGTTGATGCAGGTCGTTTTGATGAAGCTGTAATTGAAGAAAGAAGGCTGAGTGCAATTAATCTGCTTGATTTCATTGGTCACCAGTCACACCTGTACAGTTCACAACCTTTCAAAAACTTCTGGGAGGTAAAATAAATATATCTTTGATTTGTAGTAGCATTTTTTCATCAATTTTTAGAGTTTATGTCTAACACAAATCTTTAGATTGTCAGTGTTTTAAAATAGTTACTAGTTATACGTTTTGTTTTCACCATTTCTTCAGTTCATTATATTTTTATCCTTTCTGTTTAAAGTACTTCAGTTTTATGGTCTGTCTGTGTGTGTGTGTGTGTGTGTCTCTCTCTCTCTCTCTCTCTCTCTCTCTCTCTCTCTCTCTCTCTCTCTCTCTCTCCCCCCCCTCCCCCTCCCTCTCTCTCTCTCTCTCTCTCTCTCTCTCCCTCTCCTCTCTCTCCCCCTACCCTCCCTCCCTCCCTCCCTCCCTCTCTCTCTCTCTCTCTCTCTCTCTCTCTCTCTCTCTCTCTCTCTCTCTCTCTCTCTCTCTCTCTCTCCCTCTCCCCCTCTCTCTTTCTCTCTCTTTCTCTTGCAATATATAAATATGGGTAGAGTAGAGAATTAAAAGACAATGAATCAGTGGAAACTGAATACATGCAAATGGCGTTTAACATGAAAATATGTTTATGACACTTAGAAAGTTACAAAATAAAATGTTTATCAGATACGAAACTACTCTCTCTCTCTCTGCCTCTCTCTCTGTCTCTCTGTCTCTGTCTCTCTCTCTCAATATATATTTCAAAGATTTACAACAGATTTTAATTTATTTACATAGCTGGCATAAAATAAAATAAAAAAAATAAAAGTAAGTAAATATTTTATATATATTTACATGGGTTAAAAGATGAATGTATTCAAAAATATATATATATATATATATACTTTATGTTTTGTGGAGAGTAGAGCTGAGAGTTTGTAACATTTATGTAAGCTTTTATTTATTTAGGGAGGGAAAGTGTCACAGTCTGGCTTCCATGCTGGTCCTGTCCTGCGTCCATCCAAACTGGACATTCTTTCCGATCACCACACCACCAGTGTTCCCCCTGATGTTGTACCGATTCTAGAGTCACAAAAACTTGCTGAATCAGCCACTGAAAGTGATGTGAAGTCGACAGTACCCGACCTGACTTCTCCTGTCAGTGAAGTATCTGAATGTAGTCAGAAGTCACAGTCAATCAGCTCAGTCAGCAAAGAGTGAGTCCAGTGTTTTTTTTATATAGATAGACAGACAGAAAAACAGATGGACAGATGGATATATATATATATATATCTTGACCATCAAATCAAGAATAACAGAATATACACCTATCTTATACTATAATAAGCTTCATTTTGATACCACTTCCATTTCCATAAGTGTGTTAGTGTCAGCATTATGACCATGTCAGAAATTAATAAAAATTCATAGTAATTGTGCTAAATGTCATCAATCTAGGATTCTCTTTCATAAGTATTTTTATATTTATAGATTTGTGATGTTTATATTGATTTTCTTTCTGTAAGCTATTTAGGTATGTTTCTTTTAAAATATTTTGATAAAGGAAACCATAACTGTTTGCTGCATTTCTTATATAATTTATAAAAGAAAACAAAAACAAAAACAACAACCAAAAAATTCCAGGTTTGGTTTACTGAAGCAGTTTTTGTTTCCTGGGCTGAAATCTGTTCTCATAATAAAAATAAAGTTCAGATTTATCATCATCATCATCATCATTATAACTTCTGGTGTAACAATGAATTAGATTAATAAACATTCTGCTCCTGTTCTGTCACCTTAATTTTTTTTTTTTTTTTTTATAAATATTTTTAAATATATTTTTTTTAATTATTATTATCTAGGATTAAACTCCTAGAAGGAACGTGGAACTTCCCACAACTTCCCGACAACATCAGTCTGAGTTCGTCCATCGACGTTGACGAGTTTGGCGACACTGATGCCGACTCGCCCCTCGCCACGTCTCTCCCCGACACAGACCTGTCTTTCTTTGACCCCATCAAATCGGACACGGGAAGTCATTCTGAGCATGAGCATGACCTCACTCAGAGCGTCAGCTGGCTTATACAAGCTAAAACCACCTGCGCCAACATAGACGACATCGACGGAGATATGCCACTCGGAGCAGAAGCTGTCAGTGAGGAATTTGAACATGGCCGCATGGTTGCCAAGGAAATGACGGTCTCCAACAACAGTTCGGTTCGAGGGAGCCGGGATGACCTCACAGAGAGCTGTCAGAGTGGACAGAGTGACCACACGTTTGACATCAGCGAGTTCGACCCGTTGAGGAATCGGTCGTTGTCGAAGGTGGAGTGTGGGAAAGGTGACATTGATCTGTCTCGTCCCAGCTCTGTGAGTCAGGGCAGTGCCAATTCTGTCTCCAGTATCTCTTCACCAGCCAGGTCTGAAAGTTTACAGAGTTAATTGATTTTTTTTTTTCAGAAATTTTAATTGTTTTTTTGATTACTCATTTGTAGGACAAAAAAAAAAAAAAAAAAAAACATTTGCAGTTTAATAATTTTAAAATATTTAAATCTGAATGTATTATTTCAGTGTGGGTCTTGTTTTTAATTTTTATGAATTTACATCAGTTTGGAAATGTTAATATAGATAATTATTTTTCAGTCAGACGCAAATGTAGCTATTTATGGTTAATTTTATACTATGTGTATATGAGGAAGTATCATGCAGTATGTACATACAAAGTATAGTATGAAGCACGAAAAGCCACAGCATAAATAATTATTTTATGCAAGAATCTATGTGTGTGTGTGTGAGTGTGTATGAGTAGGTATCTGTGATAATTTACGTTCTTGCTATTCTATCTTCCTTCACACACTCATTGTGGTTTACTTAACAGATCAAGCAAATCAGTTTCTAGAGGTTGCAGTATGACACCAAGTCCCAGAAAACAGAGGACTACCACTCAGTCAAGTGTCTCGACCATGGATCTGGGTGGCAAAGATGACTACATTTACCTGGCAGCCAACCAGATCTGCCTGGCTCAGGAGTGTGAAGCCAATGGAAGTTATGAAACAGCTTTTAACTGTTACAAGACCGGTGTTGGAATTCTGTTGCAAGGAGTACAAGGTATATAGATAATAAAAAAAAAATGTGTCAATGAGCAAGTCGTTTGTATGGTAGTTTACTGACTGGAATTTTTAATTTTAAGAATTTTGCTTTTATTGTTTTAATAATTATATGATAATTATTGTTATTATAATAATTTTATTATTAATATTATATTATTATTATTATTATTATTATTATTATTTTTATTACCATAATCATTATCATTCTTCTTCTTATTATTATCATCATTATTAATAATATTGTATTATGTTATTATTATTATAATCATTTTCATTAGCATTATTATTATTATTTTTTTATTTTGCCTTACTATTTACTAATTTGTTGATATGTTTGTTTTATTTTTTTGAACTATGACTCAAACTTGTCTTTTTTCTAGCTGACAGCAACAAAGCTCGAAGAGATGCTGTACGCAGGAAGACAGCTCAGTACTTAATCAAAGCAGAGGATTTGTACAATCGCTACCTGGCCAAGGACAGCTGTGATGAGTGGAGATGGTCAGGTGTACGTTTTGAATTAAAGATAAAACTTTTTCTTACAACCACAGAAATATTTTTTAGTTTTCATGGATGACGTCTGTTTTCTCGTTACCGTTTTTAACTTTTTGTGAACGAACGTGATATTTTTTGAGTTCAAAATTAATATAAAAATTATTTCAAAATATAAAATTTTCATAGAGTTAAACTTTTAGAAGGAACTTGAAACTTGAAAGTTCCCACAAGAAAGGCATAAAAAAAAGAAAAAAGAAGAAGACATAAAAATAAAAATAAAAATAATAATAATAATAATAATAGTGACAGAAGTAGTAGTAGTAGCAGCAGCAGCAATAGAACTATAATAATAATAAATAATTTAAAAATTATTATTAATATAAACATGTTTAATTTAGATTGACACGGTCCTATCACCAGCTCTAGAAATTGATCCAGCACTTGCTTTTGTTCGAGGCTCCATCTCTGAATTAAGAAATTTCAAAGTGCTGGGAACAGTTCACAAGGTCATCCTTGTCATGGATAAAAGCACTGATGAGACGTACTGTGTTAAGGTTTGTTAAAGAACAGGATTTTTAATAATCATTTTTATTGTTATTGATTTTTTGTTAGTCAGTGAAGTATGTATCTGTTTCATATACATGTAATTATTTCAAATAATGTAATAAAAATATCATTGAATAATTAATCAAAAAGTGCATTTTATTATTTTAATATATTTTTTTTATTATGTCATTAACATATATACATCTGCTATGTTTTTATTTAGTATATTTTAATGTTGATGTCACACACACATGCACACACACACACACACATGCACACTTACAGGTACAAATAATACAATAGTACTAAACAAGTAATTTCTTGCAACACTTCAGACGATACACAAGGCTTCCATGCTGTTAGAGAAGAAGGCTACCATCCTGCCCACCTCTTGTCCATACATGGTCAGCTTGTACAAGTTCTACGAGACTCAAGATGCTATTTACTTGCTGCTGCAGCATGCCAGTGGAGGGAAGCTTTGGACCTACATTGGTAGCTACATCCTCAACAGCATGGCCAATGCATCGGGTGACGAAATTAATCTGGGCATCGGTCTGCCGGAGAGCAAAAACATTTATTCAGGTCAGAAAACACACACTGTGGTTGAGGATGTAGCTAAAATCAAACCGAAAGATGAGAATGTCTGTGAGATTTCTACTTCTGTCAGTGAAAACAAACGTCTGACCATAGGACCAAAAACATCCGAAGGACGCTATATCAAATTTGTCAACGTAAGCTCGCCCGAAGAAAATAATGTTGAGAACAATGACAGTCTTCTGGATGACAGCATGTTATCACCCAGCAGCAACAAGAAACCTGATTACAACAGACTGTCCAGCATGTCTTCAGACGGTTTCCATGGCAGTGACGTTTTGAATACGAGTCATGCTGCAGCAGACATGGATGACCTGGATGAGGAAGAAGGTCAGTTTCAGGATATTTTGAAAGAAACACGACCGTCGTTAGAAAAGTTTTCCATAAACAGTTTTGACAGTGATGGCTTCCACAGACTGGACAGTGCCCTCTCTGACCAGATTGAAAAGATTCCCGAAGGAAACGAGTTTCCTGAGATGGACCCCAGGGACACTTCAGTGACTCTGGACAAAGACGAAGTCTTCTGTAACAGTGCCGTGATGGAAAATCAGAATACTTCTGTTTTGTCAGACGCAGACAACCATGACACCTCTAGCAAAGCAAACTCAGAAGCTGAACAGATTGTACAGAGCTCGAAAGAACTGATCAAATCAGTGGAACGAATCCTTTCAGAATCGGACGGCACAAGTCAGTCGCCGACACATCCAGAAGATGCCCAAACTGACGACGATACCGGAGTGACGACTACATCAACAGAAGACATCAATCTGTCTCCTTTAAGTCTTTCACCAGGTCAGGTTACGAATGTGTCTAGGGATTCTGGAGAGACTAGTATTTACGACATCCATCGAACACCCAACGACAGCGACTCAAGTGAGGCTGCTGAGAAAGCTAAAACTGTGGTCTGTGATATGAACTCTGATAATGGTGAACAGTGTAATAACAGTACACACCAGTCTGTAGATACTTTGATATATTCCAGCATGGAAGATGGCAAAACTGCAAGAGATGGTGCGGGAAAGAAAGGAACTGACAAAAAATTGTCATCCAAACGATCGGGAAAGTCGCTGACAAAACTGAGTCTTAGTCGAATGAACTCGAACGATCTTATGACAAGATCGGCCTCCTTTGAATGTGATATGAAGTCACCCACCAAGAACCGAGCTCGTGCTCTGTCTAGTTTTTTTGAACAGTTGGATGCCATTGATCCAGAACAAGTGAAACTTCCCGAATCTTGTATCAAGCGTTGGGCAGCTGAGATTGTATGTGCCTTGTCGAGATTACATGAGTTTGGAATCATTTGCAGGTAAAACTGTGATTTTTTACTGTATCATCTCTAGCTATTAATAGTTCAAAGATAATTAGGAAATAAGAATCACATGCCTATGTATAAGTGGGTTTTAGGCTCATTAAAAATGAATTTATAAATTCCTGATCTTTTTTTCCTCGGGGAAGGTGCATATAAAAATATATTTTGCTTCTAATCAGTAAGAGTAACTCCTATAGTGCAGCACTGGATTTCTTCTCAAACCAATTCACAGAGTCTGTTGTTTAATAACTGTTGAAAATAACAGAGTGTTCAAATACCATGAAATAAATGGGTGAACTCTGATTTATTCTGGATCATTGAACATCTGCTATTCATTTTTATTTTTTATTTATTTATTATTTTTGACACTTTCTTTTCAGAGATTTAAAACCTGACAACATACTTCTTGGTGACAGAGGTCATATCCTGTTGACCTACTTCTGTCAGTTATCACAGAGTGACAAGGTCATTGACCAGAAAGCTGTAGAACAGCTGTATGTTGCACCAGGTAAAAAAAAAAAAATTTAATTTTTTTTTTTTTAATTTTAAAAAAATTAATAAAAAAAAAATTAAAATAATAGTTAATAAAAATTTTAATTTGCAAATGTAAATTAGTATAAATCTCACAATTTAATTACTTAATTTTTTCTTTTGTAAAATAAATAATTAATATGATTAGGCTATTTAAGACATAAGCTAAATAAAAACTGCTCTTATATGACCTGAAATGATGAAAATTGAATTTTATAAAGTCTTGATCCTAATGAATCAAAAATTAAAATAATTATTCTTGTATGAAATAAAAAAGAAATATCAGCACATTTTATAATAGATTTTTTTTTTTCCTTTGTTGATTTCATTGCTTTTTTTTTGTTATTATGATGATAATGATTATGATTATTATTATCATTATCATTGTTATTATTATCATTATCATTATTATTATTATTATTATTATTATTATTGTTATTTTTATAGATTTTTTTAACAGATTAATAAGCATGTTTTCTTATTATATATAGATTTTTTTTAACAGATTAATAAACATGTTTTACTAAAATAACTTTCTTCTTCTTATTATTATTATTATCATTATTATCATTATTATTATTATTATTTTCAGAGGTTAGTTCAATTTCTGGGTACTCAGAAGTTTGTGACTGGTGGAGTCTGGGTGCCTTGTTGTATGAACTGCTTGTAGGAAAGGTTTGACATAACTTCCATTTTAACAGCTTTAAGAACTCAAGTTTACACGCATCTGTTTTCTAGTTTCAGAGAGATGCAGTAATAGTTACATTTATTTATTTATTTTTTTAAATCCGTTAAGTTGTCATCCAGACATTCCTGATTTCATTTGTGAGATGAGTATTTTTCACTGCCACAATTATTCTCAGTCTGTCATAGAAATGAAACAAACAAATTATTTGCCTTAACGTAATAAAATTTGTATGCACACACACACACACACACACACACACACACACACACACACACACACACACATTATTACTATTAATATTATTATTATTTTTTATTTTTTTTCTAGAGTCTACTTCATTGTCATCCAGGTGGAATCAATTCTCACACACAACTCTACATTCCTTCACATATCTCAGCAGAAGGGCAAGCTTTGCTGCATGAGGTACCTTGTGAATTTATTAATCATATACATACATACATACATATATATATAACTTTGTTTTTCTTTCTCAATAACTACAGTTTGTTTATTTTAGCCAGTACCATTAATGCACTAAATATTGCTGTTTAATGGATTTTTAAAATTATTTGTCCATTATTTATCTAGTTCTTTATTATGCATATTTATTCATCAAAGTTTCACTGATTGCTGTTCAGTCTGTTTATTTTAGCAATGTAAATATCTCACATTATTCATTCACAGGTTTTTTAAAGTTATTTTTTTATTAGTTTTCTCGTTCATAATCAAACTGTATTACAGCTACAGTGTTTTTTGTTTTTATTGTTATTGTTTTTTTATACTGGAGTGTTATGTAACATCCATTCATTCATTCTTAAAAGGAAATTAATACAGATGTATGTACCTTTTCTCATTCTTTCTCTTTTTAGTTCATATGCTAGTATTTCTTCCACTCTGTCTGCACAAATATTTTAAATAGTCATCAGAAGAAATATTCAAATCTGACAGTTTTAATATCTTTTTTTATATCTTCTTCAGCTACTTCATTTCAACCAGCATGAACGACTTGGATCTGGCATTGATGGAGCAGAGGCCATCAAAGCTCATCCATTTTTTTGTGACATCAACTGGAACAGTCTAGAAAATCAGTGATTTTAATTACAACGTGAGCTAGAATATTCTTAGAAATCAGTGAGATTTTGATTACGTCAGTTGAGAAAAACCGGTGATGTCAACTGGAACAACCTTGAAAATCATTTATTTTAATTACAACATCAGTTGGGACAGTCCAGAATTTCAGTGATTTCAGCTGGAACATTCTAGAAAATCTGTGATTTTAATTACAACATCAGTGATGTATGATTTTTTTTATTACAGCAATTGGAACAGTCTAGAAATGTTTTTTTTTTTTTTAAAAGAACTATTAATTGGGAAAATCATTTATTTTAATCACACCATCACTTAGAACAGTCTGGAATATCAGATATTTTAATTTCATCAACTGGAACAGTCTAGAAAACATGGCAGAGAATCAATTAATTACAGTATCATTGAAATTCAGATTACTGTTGCAATACAATTGAAATAAGAGATTTTTAAAAAGATGATGATAATTTTAATGATTTTCAGTACAACATAGTAACCAGGACGTCACAGATAACAAAGATAAAACACAAATCATAACTCACTGTCATACACATCAGTCAGAATAGTATTAAAGACTGTGATATTAGAATAAATGTACTTAAAAACTGGTGCTGTGCATGAGAAAATATAAAATACTAAAATGTTAGTGAAGTATATTCATAATATAGAGCCAATATTAATCAAAAATAAATTACATGGTAATTTAAGGCAAACAGCTCTGAAATAGAATCATAATGGATTCTCTCTTGTTAGGGAAGTAGATTTAAGGACTCACCTTGAAGGGAATATTTAAGAATTTATATGTTTCTTTTAGATTAAAACAAGCCTGTAATGAGAACATTGGCTGTGTCAAAAGACATTTAGGTTCGTGATGGAGAAAACTGAACTGTTGATGCAGTTCTCAATGATCTGTTTTTTTTTCTGGCTTTGTTATTTACTAGAACATTGAAAGAATTGATTTAATTTTTAAAAAAAAAAAAATATTATTTATCATTTGACTTAAACAAACTGTTGTCATGAATATTAACAATGTAATATAACACTGAATATTAACTATGTAATATAATACTGAATATTAACAGTATAATATAATATTGAATGTTAACTATGTAATATAATACTGAATATTAACAATTTAATATTATACTGAATATTAACTATGTAATGTAATACTGAATATTAACTTAAAGCATATCCATTAAACTTGTATCGTGAGGACCAGATATATAAATTAGAAAATTTATGAGTTGTACATTGTTCATATATTCACATTTGTTCTGTAGAAAGAAAAAAAATTGTACAGTTATTTCAGAAAAATTATGAATTAAAATAACATTTCAAACTCAACTGAGCAGCCATATTGACAAAACTTTCAACAAATGAATAATGGATAAAAAAAATATATATATATTTTCAGTGTATTACTTTTTCATAATTATTATTTGTTATTTTTTGTCCAAGAACTATTAAAGTTTGAAAGATTTATGTTTTGTAAGCTGCTACAAATTAAAAAAAAACACAGTTCTCTGCGAATGTAATTAATGATTTTTTTATTAAGTATGTAAATTTCATTAAATATTAATTTTAACAGAATGTGAACCAAAGAAATCACTAGATATTTTGAATTACAGAACACGAATTATAAAAAGTAACTAAACACAGAAAAGAAAGTTGGGACCAATTTTTTTTTTTTTTAAGTAGTTCCATGAATAATAAGAAGATGATGTAAGCAGTTCTGTGATGAGAAAGATGACAAATTAAGTACAATTGAATCTCAAATATATTAGATGAGTTTTAGGAATAAAAATAAAAACAGTTAAGACAAAAACACTAAAAATAAGAAGACTATATATAAGTATTAAATAATGGTAAATACATCATTCTTAATTTCACAAGAAGCTAGGACTAATTTTGCCTTGAAGGAAACTGCAAAAATAATTATTATTTCTTATTGATATTCCTTAGGAAATGTTTTCTTTGTGTCCTGAGATCTTTCTATTGCTGACAGGAATAGAACATTGAATAGATGTTGATTATGTACAAGGAATTTCTTAGCAACACTATGTGTTGTGTTGTGTGGTAGATTCATGCACACACACACAAACACACATACCCACACCATATTTGAGTGTGTGTGTGTGTGTGTGTTATTTATATGATTCTACTACTCATAAGAGTGGCAAATTGAAAAATAAAACAGTTCATTTCATTTAGTTTTTTCATTATTTAGGATTGAAGGACAAAGAAAATAACTGGTTACTGTTTTGAGTTGTCAGCCTTATCCTGCGAAGGTTATAATGCTGAATGCAGTGAACCAATAACCAGTTTTTCCCTATATATATATATATAAAATGAAATAATCTTGAAGCTTTGCTCTCTATAAATATTCATATATTTGTTTTTAGTTATTTCGGTGAAAATAAATATGCTGATATATATATTGTCTGAATTATTCTAGTCTTCTGATAAAAACAAGGAAATTTTATAAGAAGAGTTATTCTTTTCATTGATATTTGCTGAACAGTTTTAAGTAATGTCAACAATATAAATCTAGAATTTGTGTTTGTTCAAGATAATGTTTCATTATGTTAGCTGCAAAAGCAACACAAGTTGTTTTAAAACATTCAGAAATGGACAAATATATTTTTATTTAACTGTTTAGTTTTATTCTTACGACCATTTTTGCCTTCCCAGTCATAAAAGTAATAAGCTTTTCCATAAATAAAGAAAAGAAGGAAAAATTAAGTATTTTTTTTCTGTTTGCTGTACACTCTAAACCACTTTAAAATTATTTTTATGTCACATATCTTATTGTCAGTATATTAATTTATTTATTTTTAAGGCTGTTTGTGTAAGATAATTATTATGACTGATCATTTCAGAATCATTTGTACATAATGAAATGTTGTATTCATTAAAAAGGCCACACACATTAATTTATAAAAGTATTGATAAATGTTTTAAATGGAAATTTCTTTTTGTCAGACGTGTACTTTAAATACATATTTAATTAATTTTATCTCACTGGATTTGTAAGTTTGGTGGTACTTAAACATTTCAGTTGTTTTAAATTGAAATGTAAAAGTAATAATAATAATGATAAAAAAAGAGGGCTATGTTAATTATTGCAAAGTTTGTATATTTATTAATATTTCATTATAAATTAAATGCATTATTTAATTTAATTTTAGTTTTATTAATTAATTTATTGTTGTTATTATTATTATTATTATTATTATTATTATTATTGTTACTATTATTATTATTATTATTATTATTTACATTTCTGTGAACAAATTACAACACAGGAAATTACTGATCTCTGATTATTGTTAATTTATTGTTAACAATGGTTGATTGAAAGATCAAGTAAAGTTATAATTTGAAGGTATGTATGTATTTTGGCACTTGAGTGCCATTAAAGGTACTCTGTAATGCACTAATTTAAGTTCTAAGAACTGTTTCTGTGTGTGAGAAGGTGAAAATGTCTATGTACAGCAATAATTGTTATCAAACCACTTTAATCAGTATTCTTTATTTGTAAGAGATTAACTTATAAATACTGTGTATCGATATTTATTAGGTTTTGGAGATATTCCTTTTTTTTTCTTTTTTTTAATTTTTTTTTTTATCTTACTTTATGAAAATCATTTTTGAAATATAAAATTAGCGTTGTTTAAATAAGTATTCACTTTAGATTTTAAAATAAAAAAACGAATTTTAAAAATTAAAATTAGAAAAAGCACCTCAACAGTAATGCCTTAGCATGTGTGTACTTGTAATCATGTACATTCATGAAAATGCACAATCAGTTTTGATTATAGAATATTTAGCAAATTATCCAGGTAAATTATAGTACATCATGAAAACTATTATTTATATTAATTAAATATGATTAATTTCAGGCTATTTAAGCTTTGTGCAATATATGTGTTGTGTTACACCTAGGTTTTGTGCAGCAAATACCTTTTTAATTCATTAATTAAATATATATTTATTTAACAAAATTTAAATATTCAATTTGTTTTTTGTTTTTTCAGAAAGTTTTTGCTGTGTATTGCACATCAGGAATATGTGTTCAGATGTTTATAAATCATTGTTCGTATGCTCAGTTTAAGAAAAGATGGGGTGTTATCTCATTACTGTGAAAGAAATTTTTTAAAATTAAACAAAATCATTGAAATAATTTTCTTTTTTAGGTAAGACTTTCAAAGCATTAAGTTAATTTCGTTAAATAATTTTTAGGTTTTGTTTAATATTTGTCATAAGAATAGTTTCCTTTTATTACTAGTGGTGCTGCTATTACTGATGCAACTACTACTACTACTACTACTACTACTACTAAAATTTTATCAGTTGAAATGTTTGTCTTAATGCTTTTAGACTGCCATTGGGCCTTGAAAGATATTTTAAAATAAGAATTATACAACAGTGAAAATAAAGGTTAAGTGAAAAAATAAAAATGTTTTCTCAGGATTAATTTTGTTATTTTCTTTTCAGTAAGTTAACTTAACAAATATATGAAGCAAAAAGTAAATGAAATTTAAATTTTAAAAGCAGTTGATTCATTCTTCTTTTTTTTTTTTTTTATGTTAAATTTTTACAGATTACATCCAAACCACCTAATTTGATTTGTTGCTTCAAAAATGTTTTAACTGTACTTTTTTACCCAAGCTACAAATGTTTTTTTTTTTTTCTGTTGTTGTTTTTTTATTTTATTTTTATATTATATTTAAAAAAAAAATGTTCAACAAAGATGTTTTTATACTCAGTTCCTTTTAACTAGGTCACAAATGTTTATTTATTTTTTAATTTGGAAAGAGCTTACTATGTCAGATATGAAAAGAAATGACCTGTATTTATTGTTGCATTTGTCATCAATATTTTGAAATGCATTGTACATTGTTATCAAGTGCAGTGAATATATGTTGTTATATTCTGGAGATGTGTTGCAAAAAAAAAAAAAAAAGAGATTTATTTGCAGTTCTGTGTCATGTCTTGTAAGATCCATATTAAAGATGACACTGTACTTACTCCTTGTTTTCATTTTTCATGTTTATGCATAATTTCACAATTATAGTCTATACATTTATAATTTGTAAGAAAATGATTTAACACTATTTCTACATTTGTAGTGAGACTGTAGATTATATTATTTGTTCTATTATTTTTACTTTTTTATTGATTTTTAAAATATTGATTTAATTATTTTTAACTGAAATGAATAATTTTTTCTTCATTTTGATACCATTAGACATATAAAGTTAATATTGTGATTGGTAGCTGAATAAGGTATAACAGGCTTTATTTTAAATATTATTTAGTACTGTTATTATTTAATCAAACAGAAAAAGTATAAATGTGATAATTACACAAATAAAGATATCTTAATAACCTGCTTATGAAAATTAAAGTTTTAAATTTTCAAATCAGATCAAGAAAGACAACTATTAAATTATCAACAACCAAAAACGGAAGAAAATCATCATACTTTTCAAATAATAATAATTAATAAAAGAAAGAGAAAAAACAAAGCAAGTTTACTATAAATCACATTTAATTTCATATCTGTATTTTGCATTATAATAAACATTACAAAAATAACATTAGTAAATTTATAAAGATATTTTTATGGCACAAAACACTAGGGTTAGAAAATGGACAGTTCATTGTAATGAAGGATTTAAAGTATAAACCAGTTTTAAAACTGAGTCAACAAAATAACTGACAAGTAAAGAACAAAACCAATAAAAATTTGGTAATAATGTGGAATGGATAACAAAAAAAAAATGATGTTTTTGTAAAAGAAAAATAATGATTGGTGGTTGAAAACAAAGGATTTAACGAAAATATTATCAATAAATTTTATTTTAAAAATCAACAAAAAAACCCCCCAAATATACGTGGCCTGAAATTGACAAAATCATTATTTTTATAAAGATTTTTGTTTTGCAAAGTAATCAAACAAAAATATATAATCTTATTTTCAAAACAACTGAATAAATGTGAAAAATAAAAATGTCAACAAAAATCTTTCTCAAAAGAAACATTAGATAGCCAATTTTACTTCCAAAAATTGTTATTTATGTTATATTTTGATATCATGCTACACAGTAGCAAAAAAAATATATAAAAAAAATAATAATAATAAAATAAAAAAAAATAATAAATAATTAAAAAAAAAAAAACAATTAAATTTATAATGTAAATAGAAAAGTGATGGTAATAAAATTGTATTTGGTAAATTTATCCAAGATATAAATTTAAAAGATTTGCAAATTATTTCTATCACGAACTAATTCAAAATCCATTCTTGATTTTGACATGTATTGATTTTGACATGTATCAATTTTATATTCATTCATATCACACTCGTAATTCAAATCAATTTTGCTTAAATAGTAAATATAATTTTTATTAAATTAAAAAATAATAATAATAATAATAATAATAATAAATAAAATACTAGATCAACAAGTCATATAAATATTTGGAGCATCTGTTTTAAAACTTTTAAATTGTAAAGACAATCATTTTTATCATCTAACACCCACTGTATGGCATTTCGGAAACTTTGATAATAGATTCGACAATAGTGTCAACATCAAGTCGAGGTTTTATCTGACACAGATTTACAAATGTGTACAGGTGGCGCAGTGCGTAGTCATTCTGAAATTAAAATAAATTAAAAATAAAAATTTATATTACATTTGTATTAAATTTAAATGAAAATGACTTTAAAATCTTTCACATTTATGGTAATAGGTTAATGTATTTGTGTCTTTTTAAAAATTTTTTTTTGCTTAAATCTTTCAATTTCATGTTATATAAATTTAATGATTCCGATAAGCCAAAAAAAAAAAAAAAAAAAAAAAGACACCCTCCCC
The DNA here is from genome assembly GCA_012295275.1 of Chrysomallon squamiferum. Classification (NCBI taxonomy): domain Eukaryota; kingdom Metazoa; phylum Mollusca; class Gastropoda; order Neomphalida; family Peltospiridae; genus Chrysomallon; species Chrysomallon squamiferum. Next base: position 41,560,486 of record CM022665.1, read on the forward strand.
ATGCATGCAAGTACTGTTCTTTGCCACTTAATTGTTTCTGTCTACTGAAAGATCATTTGCACACACACACACACACACACACACACACACACACACACACACACACACACACACACACACACACACAGAACTAAGAAAAAAGAAAAGAAAATCAGGAAGAGAGACAAACAAACACATGTACAGATCCACTGCTGAACGATTAGAACAAAAAAATCAAAAGAAACAAAAAAATCATTGTTATCTCTGTATCTTGACATTATCATTAACATTCATTATTCACCAGAAATAATTTAACAATGACTATCAGTAGTAATGTATGTTTAAAATATATTTTCAATGATTTAAATCATTTTGACTGACCTGTGGAATCTTTAAACCTGGACAGTTTTCTTTCAGAGCCTCAACAGCATGTTCATAGCAGTCATAGTTTATCAGAGTCATTTTGTTGTTCATCGCCTTGGAAACCAATTTGTTGTCGTGGTTCAGTGAGAAACCCAAGATGTGCTTGAATGTTTGTATGGTCTGATCTCTTTTCTGGAAATCAATAATGTATTTATATGTGTATGGAGATGAAGAGATAGATTGACACAGATATTGAGAGATACACTGAGACAGACAAATCTGAAATGTTTAGAAATATGTGTGTGTGTATGTATAAGGGAGAGGGAGAGAGAGAGATGTTTAGAAAATCTGGGTATATGAGAGATAGGGACAGAGGTAGGGAGAAACTGAAATGTTTAGAAATATGTGTATGACTGAGAAAGAGAGAGAGAATGATAGAATAGAGTGAGTGAAAAAAAATGATAGAAAGAGCAAGAATCTACAATAGAGAAATGATTAATAAATCCACAGATTTCTAATTTGTGACTTGAATGAAATATTCCTATAATTTTAATGTAAAATTGACCTCACTATTTCCCCTTTTACTATTATTACTATTATTCTTTTTTTAAATTATTAATAATTATTTTTTTTTTTTTGTTGCTATGATTAATTTGTTTATTGATTGGTAATTTAATAAAACTTCAATTCACATGAAAGTAATCTATACTGAGACAAACAGAAGCAAACAGTTACTTTCTCTAGTTCAGCAATCTGAGCGAGGTATTTTTCTTTGGCCTCAGGTGTTTCTGCAAATTCTGCCGATTTGTAGAGAATTGCCAGAGGAACATCTTCAGACTTGACAGCATCTTTCTAAAAACAGATTAAAGACAAAACATAAATGTACTGGTAAAATAACACAGAAATATCCACACAGACAATCAAACTGAATTATAATTCTGCATAATTCTGATAAATGAATTACAATTTTGAATACACTGCCATTATGTTGTAAACTATGTGAAGAGATTCTTTTTTTTTCGAGTTTTTATCATTATTAATCTTTTTTGTATATGTATTTTAAAATGATGAATCTATTGTAATTACTCATTTCATTAGCCAAGTTTTTTTTTTGTAAGAACATATCACACTTCCCACAAAATAAATTACTCTGTAATTAAACTAAAAGCAAAACAGAAAACAAGCATTTAATTTTATACACTTTATATACAAGTACTTGCAGTTTAAACTGGTTTTCTTTTTACTAATATATTTACTGAATCACAATTGGATACTTCAAAAACTATGCATGTGCATACATAGATGCCCATCACACATGCAAACAACCAAAGCATACTTACATTCGGGTTTGGAATTTTAACATTATCTGGGCCAATTTCAGCAGTCATTTTACCCTGGAATTCTGCAACATCCATATGACTGATGCTCTACAATTACATTTTCAAATATCATGAAACAAAATTAACTGAAAACAACCTCCAGGTATTTGAAAATGCTATTAAGACATACGAAAATAGTGAAATAACTGTGCCTTCCATATTATTTTGGCCATACATCGCAACACACACACACAAACACAAACATATATACAAATCGAAATCATCTAGAAAAAGATCGCATCAAAAGACTTGACTTTTAAACATAAAAATTACATGATAAATACTTCTTAAATAATGTTTAAAATAAGTTTATTTAGTTAATTAGCAGTAAAAGAAGACAAAAGTGTTTACATCGACGATCAAACTGAATAAATAGATTTAACATTACTTACAAGGTCTCCATATTCCTGACAGTGGCTTGTGTTGGTTTCTTCTTTAACAATTTCAAACTGTTTCTGAAGAGTTTCTGTGTTAAGGTTCTCCTGAAAGTTAAACAAATTTTGTGTAAATCATGATTATTTATACAGAGAGCAAATAAATTTGTAAATTACAGATTGACATTAATTCCAAAAAATCAATATAGAAATGTCTGAGATAGATATTGTGAAACTGACATAAAATGGTGTATTGTAAAATTTTAAAATGAATAATTTATGTAAAATACTGAATTTTTTTTTAAAAGTACTGGTAGAACTAGAAGTAGTAATAATAATAATAATAATAATAATAATAATAATAATAAATAAATAAATATTTTTCAAATCAAATAATTCTTCATGATTGGCTGATTTTTCTTTTCAACCTCACTCCCTCTCACATAAGTAAAAACATCTACAGCTATATAACCTAAATACATATCTTTTTTCACTTTTGACACTACTATTAGAATGCACCAAAAAAAAAAAAAAAAATAAAAATATTAATAATAATAAATTAATTCTAAAGTTTTTAAACATTTTATTTAATAAATAACAAAAAAAAAAAAAAAAAAAAATGTTCATACTTAAAATGCCGAGGTATTATCAGAGGTTTATTTGTTTATTCATTCATTTATTCATTCACTCACTCACTCATTTCTTCGTGCTTTCTTTCTGAAAATGTAACTGACCTTGTCAGAATCTTCCATCCAGTTTACACTGTACACATCACCCAGGTAAGTTCTTCTTTCTTTGTCGAAGTAACAAGCGTAGGATGACTCGTGTGGATTGGCTGCTGTGGTTGCAAACACTGAAAAAAAAAAAAATAATAATAATAATTTTATGCTGTTTGTTAAACACTGTTGTGTTTAATTTAATTAATGACCCCAAACAACTAGATAATACTTAATACATTAAACATATCTGTCTGTCTGTCTAGGTATTTAAGCATGTGTTTACCTCAAGTCTGTCCATCTATGCATCCATTTATTTGCACACATTTTTGTGTATGATGATGCATCAGCATGTATTTTACATCATGTTTGTTATGTTGTGTTTATATTGCCTGGGTTATAGTAAAATGTATGGTGTGTGTGTGTGTGTGTATGTTGTGTGCTCAATCTATGATTAGATTGTTTCTTTAAATATTGTTTGTTATGCTTATTGTATATGTGTATGTGTGTGTGTGTGTGTGTGTGTGTGTGTGTGTGATGTACTGTTTATTAATATATGTATGCTGATATATATATATATAAGCAATTTTCTTCTTCTGAAAATCAGTTTTATCTCCTAATTATTACTGCATCTATCTTCAACACAGAAGTCATGCAATAAGCAACATAAACTCACCATTTATGTCTTTAGGCAGAAGATTATCAAACATTGAACCAGACTCGCAGGCTTCAATATAGAATACCATCTGTAAACACAAAATTAAATTAAATAAAAAAATTAATTAATTTCTAACACATTCCAGCAATAAAATAACTAGCTATTTAATTAATTTTTTTAAAAACAACACCTCCCCCAAAAAAAAAAAAAAATTGAAAACAAAGTAATTTTTTCTGTTGCATTGTGTTTCAGGTAATACAAAAATATATATATTCTAAATGCCTAAATATATAACTTATAAACAAATATCCTTTTAAACCACAGTGTTTCAGATAAATATAATAACAATTTTTTTTTTTTTTAAACTACAAAAAAAAATCACCACACATATATTCTAAATTCCTAAATAAAACAGCCTATAAGGAAGCACACAAAAGTATTTTAAAAAGTAACCAGTTTTTCGTTATTATAATTTTTTATAGATATATATATAGCTATACAAAATTTACAAATAAAAAGAACTGTAATTTGAGTACCTTAATAATAATTTTAAAAATTAAATCCTCCCAAAAAAGAAATATAACTTAGTGTGAATATTACTGACCTTTTCATACTTCTTTTCGCTGTACATTTTTTTAATGGCTGACATCAGATCTCTTGCATGAAGCTACAAAATCAACACTCATATAATTTTACATGTCTTTGTGTATCTACATGTGTATTTATCTGTGTGTCTTTGTTCTTTTATGTTTTTATGTGTGTCCATATTTCCATAACAACTTTCCAATTGACAATTACTAGTATAAAGAGAATTACTGTTAAATGAGCCAATAGGAATCATTCACTGTGTTCAGTATATAGACATTTTATTTAATTAACCATCTGAGAGATATTGTATAATAATATGCATATATACACACACACAAATAACTTGATATAAGAATTACCATATACAGCAAAAATATAAATGTATATTGGAATTTGTTAGTGCAAAAAACATCAAAAAAAAAATAAAAAAAAGAAGGAAAAGCTATACAAGTCACTGGTGTTTGTTTTTCTAATCATGCAAATTGTCTACTAAGGTTCTAAACTAACATCACAAACTAAAACAAATCATGCAAAGGAATGTTAAAACTATTTATATATTAGCAGTATTTTGAAATTCAAAACGGAGAAGGTTATCTATCTCTCTAACTCTGTATATGTTTTTTCTGTTACTCTGTCTCTCTCTTCATATTTCTAACCCTTTCTCTCTCACAGACAATTCTGTATTAACCAACAAAATTTAAATTTGTTTCTGGTATATTACAGTGATGTCTTCTTCTTCTGACTTTGGTTGTTTCTTTATTTATTTTATTTTTTCATCAAACATTTATAAATACTTACAAATTCATCATAAAAAGCCAAAATGCCTGGAGCACCATGGTCAGCAAAGTTGACAAAAATATGGTCATTTGGACCACTGAAATTGTTAATATAATAATCAACTAATCAAATATGCTGATTAATGCAAAATATAAGTGAACTGTATATATATATATATATACATGCACAAAATAATAATAATAATAATTAAAAAAATGTAAGTAAGAACCAAAGCTCCAAGGAATGTTGTTAGTGTTTTAAGGTCTCAATATTACTAAAAAATGAATTTAAAAATCTAAAGATATACTGTTATGCACTAAAATAACTGACAAACACACCATAAAAACCCATTTAAAAAAATTCTTTTTTTGTTCAGCAGTTCATCATTTGATTTTCCATTTCTCGCAATTTTCAAGTAAATACCAATTACATTTCTAAACATTATTATTCTTTTATCAAATGTTGTGAAACTTATGAACAGACAAAAATAAAATTAAAGCAGAAATTTAGTTAATATACCATTCTGTATAAAAATGCTTCATTTTGCATTGCAAAAAAACAACATTTGAATTCATTAAAATACTCTAACGTCAGTTATATAATGCAAAATAAAAATAAAAAGTCTGTTAGCAAGCATGTGATCATTCAATCTAAATAACAAAAACAAAGAAGATATTAGTAAATGCAAAAATAAAATATGAAGTGACAAACATGTAATGTGGAATTTTTATTTTTTAAATTTCATTGGTCTTAATTCAGGTACTTAAAGGTATTTTTACAGGTTAATTTTTTTTTTTTTTTCTTTTATACATATAGATATATAATTCCCAAAACAATGAAAAAAATAAATAAAATAAAAATTTTAAATTCAAAATTTTACGTGAATCTAAATTTGTATTATAAATTCCATCATTCCAAATTATCATAGCTTGTCACAATAATGCCAACTCCTTTTGTAGTAACTGTAACCCTGCACCATCAGCATTATTACCATTCATGCAGTTAACATATTCCATCCAGAGTTTTTTTTTTTTATATATAATTTTTTTCCCCCTAACTTACAATCTCATCAGGAAATGCTAGAAGGCCTGGGGCACCATGATCAACAAAGTTCAAAAATATATTATCTTTTGGACCACTGAAAATAAAATATTTCACAGTTTATAAAGTAAATTTTTAAATTCAGAAATCTTTTCTCTTATCGAATGAAATATTTTGCATGGATATCTCTGGGTTGTTTTTTTTAACTTTAGAGAATAAAATAACATTTTAATTATTATTGTATGAACTCAACAGAATCTTCAACTTATTTATATTATTTACTTCAACAGTGTTATTTAAAATCTATGGTTAATTATTTTTTTTTTTTTTTTTTTTTTTTTTTTTTTTTTTTTTATATTTTCAACTGTTTTGGGGATATTATAATTCTTTGATTTTACTACATGTATTAATATGCTTATATCTAATTTAATGGCTGTAATTATTCAGTCATGTACACAAGATTTGAAAAAGCTATATGGTATGCCAAATCTTACAATACAATAATTCATCTTAACAATGTCTTTTCTCTTATTCATTGTCACTGTAGTGCTTGATTTTCTACTACAATATCAATTTGAGTATTGTCTTGTTCTTTATTTTTAATATATTTTTCTATTACAACATCAGTTTGAGTATTGTCTTGTTCTTCATTTGTAATATATTCAGTGTAGTGGTCCATTTTGTATTTCCTTACATTAATTCACTTCAGTATTGATTTTTTTTACTTTCACTTTTGAATATTTCCAGTGTAGTGACAATTTTGTCATGCAATATCAACTTCCATATTGACTTTTCCTTCATTCATTGAACATTTTCGTACCTTGTTTTTTTCGTTTGATTTTTTTTGTCATTACAAAATTTAAAATTAACAATATTTTTAAAACCATATATATCTCTGTTTTTAAAACCATGAATTTTTATTATTTAAAGATAAATAATTTCTTTTAAATCTGACCTCTTGATGACCTTTTTTCCAGCCAATCCTTGACTAGCCAAATATTCTTCATCCCCTGTCAAAGCAGCCAAGAAATTTCTGGGGTTAACTTCCTATTTGAAATTAAAAACCAAAAATTAACAAAAAGAACATTAACAGGTCTATGGAACAAATATCAGTGATCTATATACGGAGCTGTATATTTCCTTACACCTGAAGTACAAATACTGTGGTACGTTCTCTCCTGTTTATGGGAAGGATGACCTTTGCTGATAACAAATAAAATTTTATGCAGTCATTACAATTTACAGCATCATAATTGTTTTTTTATGATCAACAGCTAATAACCTTCAGTATAAAAACTGCTCAAGATGTAATTAAACATTCACTGACATAGAATATTCTTTGTTTCGTTTTCTTTAGTGTTGATTAATTAAACTGATATTTAATAACAATAATAACAAAAATAACAATAATAAGAAGAAGAAAAATTGTTATAATGATGATAAGAGCAATGACAATAAACAAATATAATAATAATAATAATAATAATAATAATAATAATAATACCACCAATAATAGTAATGATAATCACTATCATGATCAACATCATTGTTATGATGAAAGTACTTACTCCATGAGTATAATCTTTAGGTACCCCATGATACACATCTGGGCCATTTGGCTGATTTATCACAATTCCTGGTGTTGGATTTCTGTTGTAAAATTATATTCATATATATATATCATTATACATTGACAGAGAGAGAGAGAGAGAGAGAGAGAGAGAGAGAGAGAGAGAGAGAGAGAGAGAGAGAGAGAGAGAGAGAGAGAGAGAGAGATGAGTCAGTTGTCTTGTTTCTTTTTTTCTAAGGTTAATTAAATGTTTCTTGTTAGCATTTTAAAGATATACTAATACTGCTAGATTCTAGCTTAGTTACACATTCCTGACAAAACTAAGCTATAAAAATTGTTATTAATACTAAATGAAATTACCTAATTTCACAGAGCTAAATAAAATTATTATCAACAAGATCATTTTTATTGCATACATCTAGGACTAGGTCATCAATATGCTACAGTTATATCATATTTCTACAACAATTTAAAGTCTCGAGTATGTTATGATAATTATTTCAATGTTTTAAAAACTAAATCATATAAACTACTAAAATGTTCTTCCTTTTTTTTTTCCTTTTTTTTTAAATGTTAAAAACATTTTGCAGCATTGCTAATTATACTAACAAACAAACAAACCATTTGGTCTGACGGTTAATATGTATTCATACTAAGTAACAAATTAAGATAACTTATTCATACACAGTAATAAATTATTATTTTCAAATATTTTGGTTTTGTTTATTAATACTTTAGTTAAACAAACCAAACTGACATTTTTATGACAGATTTTATCATTCATTTATTATTTAATTAAAAAAAAATATATATATATATATATATATATATATATATATATCGGGACTGGCTTGTCAGTCAGAATATATAACCCTTGTCAAAATTAATAAAGTCCTGGTTGTTTTTTCTAATATCAAAAAAAATTCTTGAGAATAGTTATTACTTTTGAAAATGTGATTATGTGTCATACACATGTGATGTATCACATCTGTATTAGTAAATGGTATTTTCCAAATTTCAGTTTCTAATTCAGTATTAACAAGGAAGTTAAACTGTATTTCTTACTGGAAAATGACCATGAGTTATTCATAGAAATTTCCTCATCAATAAAATTGCTAACAGGAATCTTTTAATAGAAGTGGAATGGGAAAAAGTAAAAAACCCCACAAAAACCCCCTAAAAACTTCCTCATTGCTTTGAGATGGTTAAGTACTGATAGGATAACAGCCACAAGAGAGAGAGAGAGAGAGAGAGAGAGAGAGAGAGAGAGAGAGAGAGAGAGAGAGAGAGAGAGAGAGAGAGCAAAAAAACAATCATTTATACAAGAAATGGAGCATCATTGAAATTGTTAATGATAAATATTTATCAATAATTTTTTTTTTTTAAATATGGAACTTTTCAACCCTTACTGATTATAAGCGTTTTTTTTTTCTCAATAATTTTAAAAACTTTTGCTACTTATTAACAATACAATGCAGGCTTTGGGCTGCAAAAGTTTAAATAAATTGAAGAAAAAATAATTTCAAAAAAACTGAAGTAAAGAAAAAACTAATTAAAATAATCATTAAATATATATTAATCAGTGTGATATTCACTACACAATTATAAAATATTTAGTTATTTTATTAATTAATGTACAGGCATACAATCTGTAAACGTAATTTATTCTATACGAAAACAAACATAATACTGATAACTGGTAGAATGTGATACTCTTCCACTAACTGGTACAACATGATACTTTTTGGTGGGTGGAGCCAAGTTTGCTAGAATATCAATATCCTTTTATCAATATGGGCAAGTGATAAATAGGCCCAGGTCCATTATTAAGATTAACTTGTAAAACGACACCTGAATTATACGTTTTCTTTCTTACATTTCTTGCCTTTAACTTGTACTAACAGGCGACATAAATAATACATTGGTTAAAATGTTATTGTCTGAAATTTGATATTTCTCAAAACAACTGGCTTATGCAACATCACATGCTTGAAATTATAATAGTTATTTTTGGACTATGTTTCATTAGACTCAGTTGTGGGGATTAATATTGAAATTAAGATATATTTTTTTTTATTGGATATATTTTAAATATTCTTTTCGAGAAGAAATATTTGCTTTTAAATTTGTTATTTTTTAAAAATGGCAGTAAAATAATTTTAAAAATTCAAATAAAAAATGTATGTGTAAATTAGCAAATTAACAGCATTTTTTTTTTTTTTTTAAAACGTGCCTAAAATGTTTACTAAATCATAACTGTCACTTGATGTAAGTTACAAAAATATTTTAATAAATTTCTCTGTATAAAGAATCATGTTATTTTTGGTTCTGCCGTAAGTCAAGATAATATCATACGATGAATAATATTCAGTTTAATCATCATGTGATCTTGTATTTATCAAGATATCGTATCTCCATGTGACCGCAACATATTTTTATCAGCATGTGATCTTAACATATATATGACCTCAAAATGATGTGGCCATTTCACTGAGATTAAGAAATAATGTCACTGACATAGTGTGCAATGAACCAAACCAAAAAGAATTTAAACAAAAATAATAAAAAGTTTTAAATTCACTTTTCATGAAATCACATACTCCACACAGACACACACACACAAAAATATCCCTGAAGAATGAAAATAGGCATGTTTCTTGATTATTCTGTGTTTGAACCAGTTTCTAATACCTACAGCATAACTATATTATATTAAAGCTTTCTGTAGTGAGTAGATAGATACATGTATGTGTCTTGTCATATTCTGTTTTTTTCAAGCAGTTTGATATTGCCTATGATATAACTATACATAAAAGATTCCTCACTACTATCGCATAATAAAAGAAACCTATGGTAAAGCAGACAGTCTTTAAATATAATTATTACTGAAAAATGTTTTCATTTTCATTAAAATTATTAACCACAAAAAAAATGGCTTTTATGAAGTGAACTAGTAATGATAACAAGTGCTAAGGAATAATGAAACTCATTAAAGAAATAATTAGTGAATGAGAAGAAGAAAAATGTATATATATAAGCAATATACTTACTCGAAGTTATGTGCGATGTCATCATACATCATAACAATGATTCTTTCATCAGGAATCCCATGTTTCTTCATTATCTGATAGGCATGACAGGCATCTGCCTAAATAAATACATACTTTAATTAAATATGAAATCTATTCACTGATGAACACACCTTTGACACTTGTTGCTATGATTTTTAGTATATGACACTGCACTGATTAAATTACGTACAAGAGTCATTGGGTCACCCTACAGTCCCTGGAAAGTAAAAATGATTCTCATGGGCAAGTTTAATCAAGGCAGTCAGTTAAACAAAACATACTTTATAAATATATTCATATATAAGATTCAAATATGCCTGTCGTTTGCTCATTATGCCCAGTATGTTATTGGTTTTATGTTAGAAGAGTGGAGAGAAGAAAAAAATAAAACAAAATAAAATAATATATATATATAGTCATATACCCAATTAGTTCTGGATACAAGTTAGTGTTGACACCCATCAAGATTGGTGTTAGCATAATCATGTATCTAACAAATGTTAAAAATGATTCCAGTATTTAAATATGTTAACTGGCACATAGTTACAGTTCTATAAAAAATTTCAAATTATGACAGTTTCTGGAAACTACAGGTACATTTCTAATACATATTTTCTATATTATTACATTCTGGTACAGTGGTAAATATTATTATTTTTATTTATTATTTGCACATAAATAAAGATTTAAAAAGAAAATAATCTTTAGGTTAAGATATAATTTTAAAATGACAGTCAGCTGTTAAACTGCTGTCTGCATGAGTAAACGAAATCTGATATTATCTATTTAATCTAAGGTATATTAGGTATATTATGCTGAATTGCCCAGTGTCCATCCATGTCAGTCAACTTATAAACATACCTGATGTCTGTAATTTCCCCATCCCTCAGATCCTGCTACGATCAGTGCCCAATGTTTCTGATCTTGTGCGTATATTGCCGCAATAAAAAATACGAAACACACTAATTTCAGCATCCTGACACTTATCGCTAGCTACAGTAACCAAAACCAAAGTGAATGATGCTTTCACGTGATACCCATTTATTTATGTCCTCATTTTAAAGAATATATTCATACGCCGGTTTATTTTTATTTCTGACTGGACTGCTCATCTATGATTTAACTATTATTAACAGTAATTTCAATGATAAACAAAATACTAATATAAAGTTAAAATGTTCGATAATTAATTTTTTACACGACGCAAAAACACAAGAAAAAATGCTAGGTATCTTTTGTTTGCGCAAAGAAAGGTTGTAAAAAGACAGGGGCGGATCATGTGCGGTTATAAGTAACAGTCACAAGATATCACGCCCCTTTCTTTCTGTAATAATTCTGTTTTTCTTTTTCTTTTTTCTACGGTCATATGAAATTTGTTCCTAACAACCACTCCCTTCACTTTTATCTTTTCTTGCGTTCTAAAACAGCTAAAACCAAGTTAATCTAAATAACTATCTGACAGAGCAGACAACAGTATGATTATAACATTTACGAACATTCTTGTAGTCAGTGGTCCCGACAAAAAGAAACCACTATCTAGTATCTGTTCTACATTGCAGTGGCATGTGATGTGCAGTTTGCAGAGAATATACAAATAAATGTGTTATTATCGTAATCATTTTATGTACTTAATTGTGTATTCAATGAAAGTAGGTAAAACAACCCTTTATCAAGTAAACTGAACAAATCAGCCTTATAATTTAACTAATCCACCGATACATATTATTAATTATTTGGTAGAACTTTACATACACAAATATAAACACAAGTACCAAATTTTTCTTACATTGCTATGACAAAATTTGACAGGACAATTGTGGCACTAATCCCCCCCCCCCGTTTCGAGTCGAAAGCCCGTGTTTTGGCGCGAAACAGACTATGTCGTTTCGGACACAGTAAGTTCCGATTATTAGTCAATATACTGTATTAGTGAATACTTATTTCATTGAATTATCCGTATATAGTTAATGTATTACTCAGAAAATGTAAAGGTCATATATTTAGTGCGAATATGTAAAACCGAAGGAAAACACTGATATAAGTGATACTGAGGATTACTGCACGCTCCAGTGGTGTCGCGTAGGCCTGCCAATATGCACAATTCGAGTTGATTACTACTGTAACAGCAGAATTATAACCGGAACTTGAGAAACGTATATATCTTCGTTAATTAAAACAACATTATAAACTTAAATATTATATCATCAACATTATTAGCAGTAATAATAATAATATAGAAATAAAAATCATAATTATCATATTATTATTATTATTATTATTATTATTATTATTATTATTATTATTATTATAGTTGTCGTTTTACATTGTGTAACTGTTTGTTTCCTTAATAATTTAAAGAACCGTCACAGTGGACTATGGAGAAAAGAAAATCCCAGCTGCTTTGACCACACCCACCAGTGGTGCCGGCACAGTGTGTATTGTCCTAGCTCATGGTGCGGGTGGAGATATGAATTCAAAACAACTAGTTCTCTTGGCAGAAGCTATTGCTGCGGAGGGTGTGTCTGTATTGCGGTTCACGTGCAGAGGGTTAAATATAAAATATAGAACACAGGTGTACGCCAAAGTTGTTGTAAGTAAAATTTCATCTTCTTCATTATTTATTATTTATTTTTAAATTTAATTTAATTAAAAAACACAGTTGTATATATTATGGTTGTTAAAAAATAAAAATGAATTAATTAAAATTAACAATGATTTCCTCTGTTGTCATGAAACTGTCAGCACGATTTTCCTCAACATATATTTTCGAAACATTTCATTTCAGAATTTTCTCACCGAGTCCAGCTTTGGAATAAAGGAAATATTTTTAGCAGGTGAAATTTTTTTTGTCCTCCTGTATGTTTGTCTGCTTGTGAGCGTATTCTGAGTGTAATTATTATTATTATTATTATTATTATTATTATTATTATTATTATTTGGTATCCTTTTTATTTATTGTTTAAAACATGATACGAAAAGAATCGAATTAAAAAAAAAAAATGTACCATTATTATTAATATTATTTGGGTTGTTTTTTTGGTTTTTTTTTTTTAATTTATATTACTGTTTCTGTATAAATTTAACATCGGTTATCTTGAAATAGAAATCTGTGTTTCCTAATAAAATGACATACATTTAAACCTTTGGTTGAAAATTTATCTATTTAACAATTAATTTGTTTAGGTCGATCAATGGGGTCACGTGCCGCAGTGAATGTAGCCAATGAGAATCTACGATCGGAAAAACCCGCCTCTATCCAGGGTGTCATATGTCTGTCATACCCACTCTATCCACCCGGGACTCCTAGTAAAATGAGGGATGCACCGTTATATGATATTCCATATCCCATTATTTTTATTAGTGGCGACAAAGATGACATGTGCAAGAAAGACAAAATGGAGGAAGTACTCAAAAGTGTTCCCAGATCGGAAATGCACTGGATAGAAAACGCAGGTCATGATTTAATAAACAAAACTATCGGAATTGAAAAAACCGTTAAAAGTGTCGTAGCCAAAATCATACAGTGGTGTTCAAAAATATATCCCGAAATAATTACTGGCGACCGAGAAATCGCTGTTCCTGAAAAAGGTACGCGAACTGTTGGAAGAGAAAAATGTAACGAATCTAGGGCCAAGACCAGTCGTAAAAGAAAGCGTACAATGGAAGAAGATGCATAATTCAAAGATTTAAATTAGTTATTGATGTTTATATGAGACAAGCATTTTTGATAACAAAATTTAATAATAATGATAATAATAAGGACTTTCAAATTACTTTTGAGTAAGGGAAGTTACGTTAAAGTAGCAAGAACCATAACTTTTTGTTTATCTCGTAAACAGTTTAACATTAACACTGAATGGTCTGGAATTGCTGGCAGAATGCAACATAGTACAAATACAACAAGTGTAAACGGTAAAACGGGGTTTGGGAGACACCCTAGGATTAATAAATTAGTATACATATTAAAACTCGTAGAGTCAGGCCATCTACAATATTTAATTTTATAGACGGCTGTAGCATTTCAGAAACCAATGCCGAATATCCCCGCCATTTTGAAAGTCTGCTGGTTTCATTTTTTTCACCAGTTGAATATTGTATATGAGACGTAATTCCTTCAAAATGCATTGCAGTGATCCAGGGGAAAATGCCCAACTACCTAGAATGCCTTCGAGTTGATGTTCCATTTCTTTTGCATGACTTTAAACAGTTTCCTCATTTCTCGTAGATGGTGGTCGTTCGTTTCGTGTAAAACGACAGTACCCTTGCTTCTGAAAACGTCGGATGGATCGTCTTGAAGGACTATTTCTGACATTAAAATGGCAGCGATATTCTCTGTTGTGTAAGCAAAATGGAAAGATTGTTTTTAAAATAAAATTCAACAATCTTTACTGTTTGCTCAGTCGTGTACTTCTGGTAAATCTTTATTAGATACCATTGAAAGAAAGAAATAAAATCGATTATAAGTGAACAATTATTTATTTTTTAAAATGGTAAGTGACTTTTGTACAACTCTTGTATGAAGGGGGTCTGTTAACTTGCCACATTCGCTTGAAATTTGTCGAAAGAAAGGAAATTGGAATGCTTGCTCCATAAATAGCCAAACATTTTCATTCATTTCGTTATTAGCAAACAAAAACAATCAGTTGAACATATGAGCTGTATTTATTACATTTTAAAATATGCATGGCAAAGAATTAAACTAAATTCAATAAATAAGAGTGAAACCTCCCCCAAAAACCAAAACAAACAAGAAAATTAAAGGAAAAGACGGATGAGCGGTGTAGAACAGATGTCATCTATTTGATCACTGCTGCGACTCACGTACAGAGAAACGTAGCCTTTGAGACGGCAAAGAATTTCAGTTCACATGAAACTCGGTTGAGTTCGACTGAAAACTTCCTGGATGGGAGATGTAAGCAGCAACACCTTGTAACCAAATATGATTATTTTCTCCCCTGTATTGGTGTGTGCGTGTTACATTTATAGAAATGGGTTTTAGGAACCAGCGGTACACTGAAGTCCGTGAGGTTGAAGTTGGGAAGAATGGATCATTAGATGTTACAAGCTGAGTGATGTCATTATCATTTATTTCTTCATCAACTGAAGACACTATCTTTAAAGTTATTTTTCAGTATGCTCATTTTCTCACTCTGACATTTATAGGTACTTAATGATATATGTATTTCCACATGCACTATTGCTTTACTAAATAAACGTCTCTGGACTCCCTATTAATACAGAAATTTGACATAAAATTAACATGTAGGGGAATATCGCCCCACTTCGTTTCCATCGTCATTTCCTAGCTACTGTATAGACTACATGGTTTGTACTGAAAAATTTCTTAATATACACTAGACACATCCATCCATACACCCAAATATACAGCCGTTCTAGCATAAAAAGTCACGAATCATTGCGAAGTCTACGATGCGTTATAGTGACAAGCAGAATCAGAGATGCTTACTACGATGGGAAAGGGATGAGAGTTTTGTTTTGACCAAGATTTGAAAATGGTTTAATACGCAACAATTTCGAAGATCTGGTATTCGATGGCATAGGTAATTTATTATAAATTATCCTGCCAAAACGGTGTTTTGTTCATACAAATGAATGAGACAAACGGCCACCGCAAGACCGAAACTTTTGATTGTATAGTAGATTACTTAATACATCTCGATCATTACCATCAGACATCTACTCTCCACCCCATCAAATGAAGTTAAATAACCAATCCAGTTTGAGAAATATTCTTGAAAAATACATAACTTTTTTTTTTCTATGCGATAACAATCTACTGTACAGAGAATAAAAAATGTAATCATATTTGAACGATATTGATAAATTAAGATATAAATTAAATATCAAAGGTATGCTTTCTGAAAGTTTATACAAATTTGGCGCGCAGCTATAACGGAAGCTTTTGTTGAATAATTTCCGCTTCCGGCTTCAAACCTAAACAACGCTGAAAACAATTTTGAGATGTAGTTCAACGTCTTTTAAGAGCTATTTAACGTCTTTGATTGCAAATAGGATCAAATATAGTAGAAAACTTTATTTATTTTTCATTTTAAATACTTAATTCACGCGTGTGACATGCTTTAGGTTGATTATTCGGCTTGCAATACAGATTTTTAATTGCGTTTAGCTTCGTTTTGAAAGTAATTTAGAAAAACAGGCGTTTAATTATACCATAAGTGATCGTACCAGTGATATAATATGATTTGTTAAAAAAGCTAAAATGTCGGGAATAAAATTGACACCAATTGGAGGCGGTGACAGTGTTGAAATTCCCCAAGGAAAAACTGTCATTGGCAGAGGCCCATTTCTGAAGGTTCATAATCAGTGCATCTTATTATTCATTTATTGTGTTATTGTCTGTTTTTAAATAAACTTCCCAAATAAAAATACTGTATTTAGTATATATATGATGTACTGATTTTTATGAAATCTTTCTCATCAGCTAGATTCAAATCACAAGTACCTTAATTTGTTTCTCTCTGAATGTATTAATTATTGTATTATAAATTATAATTAATATAAATTATATGTTATGATAGGTATTGACAGATCAGTTGTAAAATATATAAAGATATGCAAAGCTCATGACATACTGATATTGTTACACTTAATTACAATTAGTTCTCTATATGACGCAGAAATCTTAAAAAAAGTGTTTTTTTATTTAGTAGCAACAATTTATCAGCGACATTATTTAGACTATTTAAAACTAACTAACTGCAGTACTTTGTACATATATTGTTGTAGGTTATCACATCTTTTTTTTTGTCATGTGAAAAGACCACACTGGAAATAAGTGTATAATAGTTCTTGTTATATGATTATCTTGTATTTATCAGTTTGTCATTATTTATTTAATAAAGAGCAATTTTCTAAAAAAAAAAAAAAAAAAATGTAATCTCTTCATAGTCATGAAGAGAATGTTGTATTTTATATATCATTAATGTGTTAAATTGGCTCATGGTTTTGTAATTTTAAAATATTTAGAATAAATATGATTATTTAATAACAGTAGTAATAAATTGGGGGGGGAGGCAAAAATTATAATTAAGATAATGAGCCAAGAATTTACAAAACTCAAGGTCATATATACAGTTATATGTTGGAGTTTTAAAAACAAAATTCTAAGGAAAATGTGAATTTATTTACTGGAAAGAAGAAATATAAATATTAAATACTGTATAATTTTCGAGAATAATTGACTGCAGAATACCTTATTCACAAAACAATACATTTAAAAAATTTAAATTCATAAATGATGATATATAATATTCCTTGAAAGAATGCAAATTATAATTCATTATCAAAAGTTAATGTAATATAATCTTAAATAATTATTGATTTTTTTTCTTTGTTAAATTCATAGTTACTATTTGCTGTATAGTTACCAAATAAAATATATGTATTACAGCATAATAATAAAACACCAACCAGTGTCAAATATTTTCATGTAAGCATAAAGGGTTGGAATAAAATTGGGGAACAAATGGCAATCATTTTAATCTGAACTATATTTTTTATGTACCATCTTTCTTTTTTTAAATCTACTATATTTTATTTATTAATTTAAACTGATACAGTATGTCATCTCTATTTTTTTTTTCTTTTAAATTCATTTTACTTATTATTTTTAATTAATTAATTACTTTGTTTGCTCTTTAAATGAAGAAAAACAATTACTGATCTGAACAGTTACGCTAAATTGTTTACTGGAAGTGGAAATGGTTTATGTTGTTCATACAAATATAAAAGGAAGATTGTTAAGTATAATGTTAATGAATGATTAAACAAAAAAAAAAAAAAAAATTCATGTAGCTGAAGCTGATAATTTACACTGATATTTAAATATATATATATTGATGACAAGCGATATATATATATATATATATATATTTATATAATGTATAATATCACTCATTTCTGTTCTTCTGGCTGTTATCAGTGCTTAGCAGATCGTGCAGATTTTTTTGTGCTAATTCATTATTTTGTTTGAAAACTCCCTTTTATCATAATGTTTAATTTTTGGATTTTATTTATTTTATTTTGCTTAATTGCTAGGATCTAATTTATTAATTTTTTTTTTTTTTTTTTTTTAATCAAAAAACAACAACAAACAACCCACCAAATCATTAAATTCATTATTAAAATTTTTGGAAAAATCCACAGTATTTAACACCTTATTACAGTATAAAATTAATTTTTTGTTTTCAGATTGCAGAGAAACGTGTATCACGTACACATGCAGAGCTGGAGATAAATAACGGAAAGCTTTATTTAAAATCAGTAAGAATTTATTTTTTCCAATGTAATCAAACTCCCTTTTTATACATTAAAAAAAAAAAGAAAAAAAAAAAAAAAAAAAAAGAAAAAAAAGAAATAATAATAATAATAATAAAAAAAAAAAAAAAAAAAAATTAAAACAAAGTTTGCAAAATATAATATAAATATTAAATTTTATCTTGTAAACTTTTTTTCTTTTCTTTTTTTATGAAAGGCCCAATTAACATTCACCCTTTTAAAATTACTCCAGTATACAGTGAATATACAAGATGTCACTTAATATTTAAACAAATATAATGGGGTTTTTTTGTTTGTTTTTCATACATGTGAAAGAGTTGGCATTTGTTTAGTATTAATAAGAGTGTTGATGGATGTTAAATCTAGATTTCTATCCAAAGACAATTTTTCCATAAAAGATTCATTGCTGCTTATAGCCATTGATGTAATGACAATGATTTGTTTACTGTTGTATTCAGTACAGAATCAGAGATCTGACACCAAATAACGAATAATTTTCTATTATGCAGCAGCAAAATTGTTCTAAATAATAATATTTTTTTAAATTAATAAATGTTATTTTAAATGCAACATAATTTTTAATGAATATTATGTAAGAGAATGATAATAATTTTCAATAAATATTATGTATTCAAAGTAAGAGAATGTTGATAAAATACTGAAAATTAGAGAATAATGATAAAATATTGAAAGTAAGAGAATGATTATTCAATACTGAAAGTAACAGAATGATGACAAGATATTGAAAATAAGAGAAAGATGATTTGTTTCAGACACACTCGAACCCGTGTTTTCTCAGAATAAAAGGAAAAAGTCAGATCACTCTACTTAAAGATGAAAAACATGTTCTTGAAGATTCTGATGTCTTTGGTTTGCTACCTGACAAATTGTTCTATGAGGTGACCTATGGTGATCACAAAGTAAATGGCACAACAAGGTAATTAAAAAAAACAAAAAAAAAAACATGTTTTTTTTAATGTTATTGAATCATTTTTAAAATTTAAATTGGTCAAAAAAACTAGATCATGGTAAAACAAGGCAAAATCTGAGTGTATCAAAATTCTAAAAGTGATCAATAAAATAATGAAAAGTTTACAGATCTTTTAGAGAGAACCCATCTAAGCCCTCACCTCTGAATATTGTGTTATCTTATTCACAGTCTTATGTGTATACATAACTAATAATGGTTGGTAATGAGTTGGAAATATACAAAATCGATCTAGGTTGTGAAGTAAAACAATTACTGGAAAGATGCAAAATGTATTAAAGTGTTTCTTAAGATTTTCACCCAAAGAAAACAATGATTTTAAATGTATTTACAGTGATTGATCACAGTGGATACAGTTTAGAATTTCTTAGTTGATTTTCAGTCAAAGAAAATGAAGATGTAAAATTTATTTACATTGTTTGTTTGATCATTTTAGGTACAGTTTAGCATTTGTTATTGTTTAATTTTCAGTAAAACTATATAGTTGATAAAGTTCAACCTTTATTTAATTTTCAGTAAAACTACATAGTTGATAAAGTTCAACCTTTGTTTAATTTTCAGTAAAACTACATAGTCGATAAAGTTCAACCTTTGTTGTTGTTTTATTTTCAGTCAAAGTTCTGATGGGGCCAGTGAAACTGCTTCAGAGACTAAAGCATCTGAGAAAGAGACAACAGCCATAAAAGAAGGTCAGATTTAATTTGAATTATTACATCCTACTTAACAATCTGTATTTTCAGTATCGTTAAACTGTAAGGCAGTGTTTAGCAAACATTCCTGGATCAGTATCCCCTCTAGTGCTCCTTATCAGTACAATGTAAAGCATATTGTTTTACTATACATGTTGAATGAAAGATAACAAAAGCAGCAGATTAACTGCAGTTATTGGCCCTTCCCCCATCCACAAATGCCCACTGTCCACTTTGGGAATCATTCCTGTGAAGTATATTTTCAGTAGTCTTAGTCTGAGTAATGTAAAATTTCAGAATCTTAAATAATTGAATCACAGTTATGGAAAGCAAACTGAATTTTGTTTGTTTGTTTTGATGTGTATGTATATGCATATGTATACTTGTGTGTGTGTGTGTGTGTGTGTGTGTGTGTGTGTGTGTGTGTGTGTGTGTGTGTGTGTGGAGAGATAGATAAGAAGACATATATATATATATATATATATTATAATTTATAAATGTAATATCTTAATGTAGAAACAGAAGAGAACAAGGACAAAACAGACATAACAGATGAAGTACAAAATGAAAGCAGTGTAAGTATTTTTACAATACTTGTGTTGTTTTGAATAAGTATTGCTTTTAATTTTGAAAAAAAAAAATTAATTACAAGTTTGTTATTTTTGAAATTATATATTTTTGAAATTATTTGTTTGTTAGAGACAGGTTGTTATATTACTAAATACAAACTAATATCTTTAATTTTTGAAATATAGATTTTGCAAAATAATATAAAGTCTTGTATGGATAGACTATAAAATGTTTTAGTATATAAGTTAGTGTTTATGAATCTGATGAGATCTCAAAATATATTTTGTTACATCTTTATGAAATTTCCATCAGGATCCAAAAAATGGTAAAAAAAAAAAAAATATATATATAACAAAAATTAATAATAATAACAAGGATGATAATTGTGATTGATATCTTTGTTGACATTCGAATATAGTAGAATTATGTCTGTGCATTTTAATATTAGGATGTACATATTAATTATAAATTATTCTTGTATTTCTTTAAAAATTTTATAACAATAATAAAAACAAATATTAACAGAACAGAAGCAGATGTTAATGATAATAATAATAACTGTCTTTTAAATAACAGTGGAATATTTTCTTTTTACAGTCTAACACCACAGATGGTAGAACAGTGGTCACACTGCCCGGTAAGAAGGACATGGCATTGCCACTGGACAAGAAACGTAAACTTCCAGGTTGGATGAAGCAGATGGCAGCTTCAGGTGGTTTGCCTGAAAAGACTAAAACAAAAGCTAAAGCCAGTGCTGTTGCAAAGAGAAATAGTTAGTTTGACGTAGAAAAAATAAATTATTTAATATTAATTTATTAAATGTGATTTCAAAATTTAATTTGAAATTGTCAGTAGCCTCCCAGACACACACTCACAAACCCTACCACTCCCCTCTCCCCTCAAAAAAAACATTCAGTGGAATAACAACAGTAATGAATATGAAAAAAAAGAAAAATGTTGTTATGAATACACTTTTAGTGTCATAGAGGTTTTAGTTATGAACCCGTTAAATTAAAAATACGAAGACCAAAAAGTCCATTTTGGACAAAAGAGTAACAGCACAACTGTTATTTGCTTGTATCAAGTCAAATGTGTATTTTGATAACAGTTGATAATTGTTATGTTTTTATTAAATAAAATATTTATGTTTGAGATTATAAAATATTTATTATGCATTAATATTGTTAATGTTATCTCAGTGGGGGAAAAAAAAAAAAATCAGATATTCCATAAAAATGAAAATGTTGCAGTTTTGACCAGCTTTGTGTTGATATTTTATATGGTTTTTATTATTTTATTTATTTATGTTTAATGTCACTTTTAGCTTTTATTTGTTGAAAAAAAAATAATAATAATAATAATTAAAAAAAAAAAAAAAAAAAAACTAAGTTTATTAATTCTGATTTAATCTTCACCTACATAAAAAAAAACCCAAAAACCCATAAATATATTAAATATACTTTTATGTGTAAATATGTGGGGTTTTTTTGGTTAAAATAAGCATGATTTATTTTTATTTATTGATGATTACCGTACGCTTTACAGCCACAGCTAAAAAAGTATCTGACTCCGAAGAGGAAGAGGAAGCAGAACCACAGACGAAAACAACATCACGTCGACCAGTCGCCAAAGCAAAACAAAACGTTGATGACGATGATGATGAAGACAATGGTGACAACAACTACAGCAGTGAGAATGACGATGACAGCGAGGATGAAGAAGACACCTCTCAGAAGAAAAGAAGACCTGGCAGAACACAGGTGAAAAAGAAGACAAAAAGGAGAGGCGATGATGATGACGATGACGATGATGACGCAGATTACGAAGAAGTGAAGTCCTCAGCTAAAAAACGTGGCCGTGGTCGCTCAAAGCGTAAAGGTTCTGACGACGAAGATGAAAGACCCCGAAGACGTAGGAGACAGGTGAAACGTAAGGAGACTTCAGAGGAGTCGTCTGAGGAGGAGACCAGACAGAGACAGCGACCACAAAGAGCAGCACGTCAGGCCAGAGGCAGCTATGGTAAATAAACCCGGAATTAATCCAAATATAAATCTTCATTATTTCATTTATCTTACAGTAAAATATCTTTAGATATCATTTTAAGTTCACCTGTTTCAATAAAAAAAATTAGCCTTAAGGTTACAGACGTTCTAAAAAAATCATTACTGGTAAATTTTGTTGACTTAAATAAATTTAACAAATAGACTATTTAAAAAAAAAAAAAAATTGGTATTTCAGTGGATGACATCATCATTGATGATGATGATGATGTTGATGATGATCTGCCTCCCAGTGCTAAGAAGGCTGAGGAGGAAGACAGTGACTTTGTTATCGATTTTGAGGATTCTGGAAGTGATTGGGACAGCAAGAAGAAGAAAAAGGTAATAACACTCCTTAAAACTTCTCATTTAGACTATTTCCTGATATGACCATTGCCCCATAATCTAGTTTTTCGAAAATGCTTTGTGTGTTTCTTAGTTTGTTGGATGATGTTTAAAAATGCTTTGCTGTTAAGTTACAAGAATAGAGCACTGTGGTGTGGCAGCAGTAGGATATCTCTCTCAAGCCATTATTAAACAAATAATAATAATAACAAATTTAAAAAAAATACATGTATAAGTATGCAAGGTACCTAATAAACAGGATTAAATATTGAGATTTGAATTCTAATTAATAGATTAATATGAAATAACATTAAAAAAAGAAGAAAGATATATGTTTTTGTTTTATCTTAATAATGATAACTTACATCTAGTAAAATACAATTTATTTAATTATTAAAACGAAAAAGACTATATGAAATGTGATCAGAACTAATTTTTTTTTTTTTTTTTTTTTTAAATTTTAACTTATTTATTTTTATTTAATTTTTGAGTACTTGTTGGAAGGGAGAATGAACAGAAACAGATTGGTACATTTCAGGGTAAACCCTCAACAGTGAAAAGACAGTCTAGTCGTAGAGGCAGGCCAAAGAAGTCAGCAAGGGGAGGTGACTCCGATGACGATACCTATACCCCTCGGACGAGTCGGAGAAGAGCGGCAACTAAAAGAAATTACTCCCAGGACAGTGAAAATGACTTCTCTGACGAAGATGATGACGACAATGATGATACAATATCTTCAAAGCGGTCAAAAAAGAAAGTGAAAAAACATGATAGTGACAGTGACAGTGATGATAATGAGTCGGTATCTAAAAAACAGTTGTTCAAGAAGAAAAAACCTAATGAAAGCGGTGATGAGGATGATGGTGGTGATGATGACGACAATGATGGAGATAGCAAAACAAATAACAGAACAGTTAAAAAAAGAGGAGCAGATGATGATGAGGAGGAGGAGGTTTCTTCAAATAAAAAGAGTAAAACGAATACCAGTGATGAAGATAGTGATGATAATGGAAAAGAGAAAAAGAAAGCCAAGCATAGGAAATTGTGTGAATTTGGGAAGAAGTGTTACAGGTAAGACAGTTCGGTTATTTATGCTTTTGTGTGTTGTTAGCAAATCTGGTAATCAGTAGATTATGTTAGAATATCATCTTGACATAAGGAATTCAAAACTTGGTATTGAAGTACACAAGTAACATCTAACTTATCATGTTGACATTTTGAGTACAAATTTTTTTTTATTAAATCATACAGGTGGTTAAACATAGTATCTGGTTCATAATATTTAGTCAGTTTAAATAAAATGTTCAGTATTTTTAAATCCTTATGTTATCTGTCAGATACATTACATGAAAAAACCCTCTTCGTTTTCTTATCCTGTAATTTTATTTTATTTTATTTTTTAATCCATATTCTACGAAGAAATGTTAGTATTAGAGATGGACAGTCAGATTATGAGACACCTCACATAAATTATAGCATACCTAAACTTTTAAAACATTTATTTCAGGTTTTGAAAAAAAAAAAAAGAATAAAATTCTAAAAACTAATTGATGCAACTGATTAGCCATACATGTGTTACGTAATTCATTACTGTTATCACTACAAAAAGTTTTAAACACATTATGCATAATAATTATCAGAATTTTATGTAATGTCAGCTCGGATGAAACAAAATTAAGTGTGCGTTTTCTAGTAACTAACACTTCTTGCATTGGTTTTATTTAGGAAAAATCCTGTTCATTTCAAGGAGTACTGTCATCCTGGTGATGCTAGCTATGATGAAGCAGGTGCAGACAGTGATGATGGAAAACCTGAATGTCAGTTTGGTGCTCACTGCTTCAGGTAAAAAAACTGGGGGTGGTTTTTTTTTGGGGGGGTGGGGTATCTTCTTTAAACTTCATCGTAATAAACAAATAAAGACACATTTACTAGCTCCTTAGTACAGCTTTTACACTGATGTCTTGTAGGTACTGAACATTTTCTAATTGTATTTCTGAGAAAGGAGAGACCTGCTCTTGCCAGTTAATGAGTTAACATCAAGAGATATTTTAGAATTCTGCACAACTTCACACAAAATAGCAAAGCATGTATGGCAGCCTTTCATATTTCAAATCGTGAATTTCATCATTTAAATGCTTTGCCATGAAATGAATGGTAACTCAGACAGTCATGGATACTGTTGTTTTCCTTTGATGGTTTTCAGATTGGCTGAGGGAAAAAAATCAAAAATGCAGAATTCTGACATACCTTTTGCAATATTTTTTTTGTTATTGTTTGATTTTTTTTGGTTGTTGTTTTTTTTTGTGGGTTTTTTTCAAATGTAAATCTTTTGCTTTTTCAAGAACCAACCCACAACACAGAGAGAAATTCTACCATCCAAGTAAAAATTCAAGACCAGGAAAAATTACAAATAACAGAACAGGTGTTTTATTTTGGTAGCTCAGTGCTTAGCTGTAGCTGTATTAATAAGTTATTTTATTTATTAGAGTCAGTTTTTTTGTTTTTTTTTCACCCAGACTTGACATTTTTAAAAAATCATTTCATTAAATATAATCTGCATTATCCCGTCACTTAACAATTTAGATTCAGTAAATTGTACTCCCTGAAAGAATAGCTGCTTTGTTATATCTTTCCAATTTAGACAAAATCTTTCAATGTTTTGTGTTTATACCATTTTTAAGTCACTTATAACATAACCTCTCTGTGTTCTTAATCTTTATGATGCAACTTTTAGAAACTTAACACATTATGTTAAATCAATTTATTTTATGTTTTGAGAGTCACATCAAACCTAAAAGTTTATTCTTGTTGTCAGCTGACAAGTATAAATGTTGCTGACTGTTTCAAAAAAATGGAACAATTTTTTAAAACACAAAATATTTACACAGCGTCATTATTTGTTGAGACAAAGTCTCAAGTGAAAACGTTTTGTCTAAACAAAAGTTTTGTTTTCTCTTTCTTTAATATCTAACTTCTTATTTTCCTATGTGATAAATAACCTCTCCATTTCACTGCAGTTTCTGTTACGCTGATTTTCACTGCTTAACACTGGTTTTCTTAAAATACTTAAAACGGCACTGTTTTTATTCTGTTGTGTGATGATGTTACACTTGTAAACAGGGTAAAAAAAAAAAAAAAAAAAAAATTAAAAAACGATTAAAGATAACAATAATATAATAATAAAGAAATTATTTATACATAATCACATGTGCATGTGTATTTGTGTGTGTGTGTGTTTTTTTTATGTATATATAATCAATTTAAAAACTACCACTATTACTCACATTAATAAATTATTTTTTTTTTTTTTTTTTTTTAATGTAATTATTTTACACAATTGTCTTGCACTTTTCAGGTAAGAAAAATGATAACAGCGATGATGATGATGACGGTCTTCCAAATACTTATGATTATAACGACACCTTCATTGATGACGTTGGCAACTCTGATTCTGACAGCGATTCCTCAGACATGGACGCTGGCAATGACTCAGACTACAGACCTGATACTGAAGAAATAAAATCACTGAAGAAAGATGCAAAAGGATTTATAAAAAACAAAAAACTTGTGAAACCAGTTGGCAAACAAATCTGAGTAAATAGCTGCTTGTTTTTATATGCATGTTTTGTTTTTGACATGTAACTATATAAGATATACACAGGGTATTTGTTAGTTGTTTTTATTTTTTTTTTTTTTTGGCTTTTCTAATTTTAGATATCTGCGACACTGTTTTGTTGATGAAGCTTGTGATTATGCTCTGTGTTTATAAACATTCAGAACAATAATGTTTAATTATTAAATTAACATTTTAAAATATATATATATATATATATATATACACTGCCCAGGAGGTTTTTAGACAAGATGCAAAAATTTGCAACACTGATTGAGAAAAGAGTTAACATTTGTTGTCTTTTAAAATCTTTTTTTAAATAATCTTTTTTATCATATTATCTTTAATGTTTGCATTGAAAATCATGAAAATAAAACAGTACAAGATCAGTTTCCTGTGAAACATACTATCTTATTTTCCATTTGAAATACTTTGGTCTGTAACTAATTCCCTGCAGTCTCATAGAATCAACTAAGAACCTTCTGGTGCATAAAACTACAACAACAATATAAAAAAGCCCAGATCTGTTTTAGAGACTGATGAAATTTAATAATGGCTCCATCACTAGCCTATTGAAAAACAAAATAAAAATAAATAGTAATAAAAATTAAAATAAGATGCAAAAAATTAAGTATCATTGTTTTGCTCAAATATATTTTTCTGAAGGGCAGTTGATATTGTTGAATGAAGTTGTCCATCCAAGAATGTAAGTTTTTATTTATTTTTTATGGATATTAGAATAGTGGGCTACAAGATGAACACTGTATATGTGTTAATATTTTTTAAAGAACCCTGTGTATATTTTTATATATTTATATCATGCTAAAGTGCTCATTATACATTAGTTTAGGGTTTTAATTTTCATAGCCGTGCACTTTGTGGTAATTATGAGCTGACTGGCCAGGAATACATTACAAAATATGATTTAATGGTCATATCCAAAAATATTTGACATTTGTATAGTTTTTGTTAGCTTATCATAGAAATCAAAATGTTTGTTAATGTTTCAACTAATCAGTGTCGAATCTTGTGTTGTGTTGAGGCTTTCAACAATTTTGTAAATGTAGATCGTAAATGACTCACATGTTGGAGAACAGTATTGGGTATGGTATATAATCAGTGGCTTGGAGAGAAGAAAATTGTTTTAAGTTGTAGCCAGCACTATGTCAGAAAACTGAGTATTACATTTTACTGTTAGTCAGAATATGATGAACTCTAATTATAATATGCCATATCGCGAGCTCCATGGCTAAGTACATTTAATTTAAAAATTGATAACATCTGTAAGAAAATATTTAAGTTTAATAAGTGAAATATAATTAGCTGGAAATGGTAATGAGAATTAATTAAATACTTTTATGTATGCTTCATGTATTTTGTTGCTTTTTAAAAGTAAATAATGCTAATATATACATGTATATATTTTTTCCATTTTATTTTGTTGCTTAGAAAGTAAGTTAAATAGATTCTGAATCTGTACCAGTCAGTTAGACTGGTATACTTTGAGTAAATCTAATATCAAGTTAAAAACTGGTTTATATGTGTTAATAAGTTATGAACCTGTACCAGTCAAATTGACTGGTATACTCTGAATAATACTGGTTTCAAGTTCAAAACTGGTTTATATTTGTTAATAAGTTATGAATCTGTACCAGTCAAATTGACTGGTATACTCAGAATAATACTAATATCGTGCTAAACAGTAGTTCAGCCCTTGTGTTAATATTGAAGAATTTTCACAAACTGAGACTGGACATAATCTGGTGCAAGGTGAAATTTTATTTTATGTTGTTCATCAAAAAACTAATAAGTATATATTCATGCATATATTTCTTGCTGTGTACACAAAAGGCTTATTATTTTAAGTGTCTGGCATTTTAAACATCATTGTACATCTGATATTGTATTGGGTTGCAACAAATGTTTCTACAAGTTTTTCAACTGGTGGTGTTTTTGAGCACATAATTGTATTTCACATGTGAACTTATATACCTGTTCTAAAAGGTAAACAAAATGGCACTTATGGTTGAATAAATCTACATACAAAATATATACAGTACTGTCTTTTAATTTCACTTAAAAATGCTGTGAAAATCCGTTCCAGCACAATACATAAATTGCCATCTGCTGTATCCATGGTCATTTTCTTTCATTCTTTAAATAACAATGTCATCCCACAGTATTCATTCAGAAATGTTAAAATTATTTCTGGTTCAGGGACATATAATCATATTAGTAATTTTTGTTTCTTCATTTACTATCCACAAGACGGAAATAAAAAAAAAATTAAAATTTTTAAAAATGTGTGTGTACATGAAAATAAAATAATAAAAAAAGGTGTTTTTTGAATGTATAAAGCTATATGCTTTACAGTTTAATTACATTTAGTTTTGATTGATTGTTGCATGTTTTTAATATTCTGATATTTTACTTCATCTTGTTCTACTGGGTTGGTAAACAAATTGTTGTTATTTTGATTTTCATCTTAATCATTGATTAAATATTTCATTGCATAAATTTGTAATTTTTCATTGCAAATATAAAATATGTATGTTGTCTCAGAAGATGGCTTCTTGTTTTTTTTTGTTTTTTTTTGCTTTTAATATTTGCAAATATATTTGTTGTATTATAAATTCATTTCATATTGAATGATAACAATTAAGCTATGTATCTGTTGTACATACATTTTGTTTTAATTTCATAAGAAAATATAATTAGCTACATTAACATTTCAGAAATTGTAGTGGGAAGTACTTTAATTTTTATCTCTTTTCACTGGAACTACTACAAATCGTTTTTGGTTTTAAAGAAGACCATTTAATAATGATGTACTTTTAAAAACATGGGACCCATTTTTCATGAATATTGTTTAGCTTTGTGTTATAAATTTTAGATATGAAATTTAGAAACTAGTTTTGATGGTATTTTGGTTAGGGAGAACCATTTTAAATCTTATAAATTTTTAATTTTTTTTTTAAATTTTTAAAATTTTTTTAATGTATTTTTTTTTTTTTTTTTTTTTAAAGGTGTTTGTTTATGTTGATAACTTTCACTTCAAATTAGTTTTACTTTTAATATGTTTTTATTTTTTGCATTAATTAGGCAGATGTGAAGCAACAGTGTAATCTGTTCTTTTTACATTTTAATGTTTGTGGAAACATGGGAACTGAAAAGAAATGATAATAGATATTTCTAAATGGTTTTCCAGTTTTCTCAAGGTCAATTTTGTAAGTATATTACTTCAAAATTTGTGTAAAAATGTTAATTTTGTAATACTTTCGATGGCATTTTACACTAAATTTGTACAGCATTTTGGATGAATTTTATTTATTTATTATTACTTTTTTTAGTTTATAATCAGCCAGATAAATTTAAAATTGTAGAATCA
The DNA here is from genome assembly GCA_012295275.1 of Chrysomallon squamiferum. Taxonomy (NCBI): domain Eukaryota; kingdom Metazoa; phylum Mollusca; class Gastropoda; order Neomphalida; family Peltospiridae; genus Chrysomallon; species Chrysomallon squamiferum. The sequence goes on from CM022665.1 coordinate 41,590,953, forward strand.
TATTTCTAAATATTAGTAAGCTAAAATGAAGTATTAATCAAAGTAGAGGTTTTCTTTTTATGCAGTTTTATTTATTCATTAATGTTTTAGAAATAAATTCTGTTCAGTTTTATCAGTGTTATTTTTATTGTAATTATAATAATAATAATAATTGAATTTTAATTAACTTTTCCCCAGTCATACTGATATTTTTTTCTTTTTTGTGAATTCTTATTTCAACAAATGTATAATGGATTTAGGCACGCCAATGATTAAAACAAAATAACTTTGGCTTCATTTTAAGTTGAACTGAACAAATGCTACGCAATATTTTTGTTTTTTCTTTGATTTAAGATGCTTCCAGCCTTCCAAAATACATTTTAAAACCAATAAAAATGTTGTAGCTACACTTCTTGTTTCAACTGTTGTACTTTGACAGTAGGCCTACATTGCATTTAGAATCTTTTTCCAAAAATTACAAATGAAGTTGTTTACAGTTTATGATACTGTTAACATATAAAAAAAATAAATAGCCTTTCTGCTTGCCTGATTACAATAGCCGTAGACCTATATTTAGTTGAGTTTTTTAAAAAGAAATTATATGAACATTTTTTTAACTGTTAAAACTGTACAATGCATCAACTGCTTTGTAGCAATTTTACTTTTTTTTTCTTTATGACAAGTTTGTGTAACAACCAAAAAAAAAACTACAAAAAAAACCAAAAAAGATTTAAAAAAAAAAAAAAAAAAAAAATTATTAAAATTATTTTTTATTTATTATTTTTTACAAAATATTGATACATTTGTTTTCACTCCCATAAAGTAATAAACTTTATGAAAATAAAAGTAGTCAGAATTAACATTTTTACTTGATGTGCTGATCCGTCAGTACATAACTGGACTCAACATAAATACATGTATTTTTGTCAGATTCAATTTTTCAGAACCTTGACAACATTTGTCATTAGATAAATTCACTACATTGTAATGTTGACAAAATTGTGTGCTAAATAAATTATAACTGGATTAATGGTTTTTAGTTTTTTATTGTTTTTGTTTTTACAAATTATTTTTACAAATTATTTTAATCATGTTGAAATATCCAACATGAATTACACGTGTATATTTCTGTTGTTATCATTACAGAAACCTCAGGATTTGATCCTGTGACCACTGTTCCAGATTAACAGTAAAATCCATCCATTTCAGCATGTCCATTGAGCAATTTCTCAACCCAGCCATGTAACATGACTGGTAGATCAAAAGCATTTGTTTTATGGGAAGGTACATATAAACAAATCCTTCCTGCTTATTAAAAAGATTAGCCCATCATATAATAGCCTTTAGGTTTCCTTTCTTTCATTATCTGACTGGTCCTTATCCTCATATATATGCTGGGAAGTTCTGCTTTCAAATCTTGCAGAACATGCTTCTTTGCAGAGGTAACTGCATCTTTAACTGTTATACTGTAATGTTGTTTTAAACCAGGCTGTTAGTCTGAAAATTTACAGAATGGGAATCTGCATATCTGAAGTGCAAAGTAACAGACTATTCTAATGCTAGAGCAATAAGAAAAGACGACCATTTGATTACAAATGTATGAATGATCCATATCAGTTACATTCAGTCATACCCATGAACAATTATACATTACTTTATTTATTTTCTAAACTTCACTTACAAAAATACAAATAAATACAAACCCGTATATAATATATAGAAATACATTTAGAAATTACTATCATGATTAAAATAACACTGCAAATTACAAAAAAATTGTGTATATATATATATATATATATAAATTTTATAATTATAAAATATTGTGCTTTATTGTTGATACATTTTAGAACAATGCATCTTAAACTTTATCAGCATCAACCATAAGTAATTTTTGCAAAATTTAATTCACCTGCAACTGATGTTCCCTCTAATTTTCTGCAAACCACTGAGCAGAACTTTTGATGATTTGAACAAAAACAAAAATGTACAGTGGCCAAGACTTTTATGTTTACTGAATTAAAATTGGAGGCAACATTTTAATGTGTGCAGCCATATGCCCATACAGCTTAGAGGGAACATTTTCTTATTGGTAACATTCTGTTTACTTTCCCTCAGGTTTCATTCACCGTTGGATGAATCATTAATTAGCCAGTTTATGAAGAACCATTTTAGAGCTTAATTGGATCAAACAGTATCAATGTGAACACATAATGAAGCTGAAACCAATATAATTTTCAGTTCAGTGTTCTTTTTGAGTTGAGATAAACATGTATAATTTAGTCTCCAACACTCAGCAGAGACTTTTTCCTTCACAACATTGAGGTCAAAGGTCGTTTCCCTGGGTTACTGTCTTCACTTCTCCACATCTGTATTATAGTCTTTATCTGGGTGTAAAAACTGATTCCCTGAAAATGTTGATAAAAAAAGAATATATATATATATTTTAAATTTTTTAAATTCACAGCAACAGAAATGCATTCCAAAAAAGTCAGAGGTTTTGAAGGTTTTGTGTTAATAACCTGAAAAGAAATATTTTTTTTGTTGAAAATCAACTCTTGTATTTTTCCCTAATGTCATCTACACCAATCTATTATTATAATTAAACCAAAATTTACTGCAGTAAATTTTTTTGAAAGCTGACCATTTGTATTACTTTCTTTATCTGCTTCCCTGAACATGTTGAGGAAAATGAAAGATAAATATTAAAAAAATTAACTTAGTGAATAAAATGAAAATACCTGTTTTCCATAGAAGTTTGTGTCTCCTCTGAAGGAAGCTCGTGATCCAGTGAAAGAAAACATGGGCAAAGGAACTGGAATTGGTACATTAATGCCCACCTGAAAAAATTAAATAAAATTTATAAATAATAATCATTAGTGGAAACATTCAATACTATTAATGTTAGGTCTTATTTACAAAAATTTAAAGAGGAATTATTATTTAATACAAAATCTTATTTTTTTCTTTTCAAAGAAAAATAATCCACACACAACAACAAATAACTGTCTGAAAACATGGGCAGATGAACTGGAATTGCTACATTAATTACCTGAAAATTTAATTTTTTTTTATAAATAATAATCATTAGTGGAAATATTCAGTACTATTGATGTTGGGTCCTATCTTAAACTTACAAAACTTTTAAGGTTTATAAGGTGTATTTTACTTTTCAAAGAAAAATAATCCACAAACATCATAAATAACTATCTGTACAATATATTCACACAAATAACCATGCTGTTTAAAACTGTGGTGGTTGTTCATTTCATATGTATAATAAATTTTCATTTACATTTAGATGGGAATATCTGTTGTAGCAACAATATTTAAGATGACCAGTAATTTTGCCTAATTTTAAATTTTAATTTTAATTCACTGGTCCTCTTAACACTCCATAATTCACAGGGCAGAAAAATTAAAATATTTACATATAAAGACAGAAAAGTGATATAAAATGAACACTGATGTTTTTTCACTGTTTTTGTTTTAAAAATTTAAGAAACAAATAAAGGAATATAGCTGGACTGAAATGAATACAAAAGTAGCAACTAGCAGCAGCAGAAGGAGGCATTCTATGGTGAACTAACACACCACCTACAACGAAAGAAGGTAAAATAATAGAAGATTTTAATTTCTTAATAAAAACATCAATTATAAAATACCTGTCCCACATCACTTTCCATAGCATATTTCCTCGCTGTTGCCCCGTTTGTTGTAAAAATGGCAGTTCCATTTCCATATGGATTTGAATTGACCAGTGCAATAGCATCATCCAGAGTGTCCACTTCCAAACAAATAAGAACTGGTCCAAAGATTTCTTCTGTGTAGCACCTCATGCGAGGCTGAATTAAGAGAGACCAGATAATTAAGACAAAAAAACAACAACATTATAATAGTAATATAAACTTTTTTGATATAATTTGAATTTTGCAGAGTTTATCAAAGCAGACTATGCATATTTTTAAAATATTGGAAAAGTAAATGGATACTATCGTTTTTAAAAATAATTGCAGCATATTTCTGTGTTTTATAATTGTGATCTCCGGAGTACATCATAAATGTTTATTTTTGACTTCACACTAACCTTGACTTTGTTCAGAATTGTTGGGCCAACAAAGTTTCCATTTTCATAACCCTTAACAGTGAGACCTCTACCATCCAGTAGCATCTCTGCTCCTTCATCTACCCCTGACTGAATAAGATCACAGACTCTCTGTTTGGCCTGGGGTGAGATCAGAGGTCCAAGATCAGCATTAGGTTCATGTCCTGTTACAATATTAAAGAAAGCATAAACTTGTAAAACATGTTTGAATACATTCATGAAATATGATTCATCATTACCATTATCAGTTATTGTTGTTTTGTTTATGATATTGTTGTTGTTGTTGCTACATAAAAGATTATTAAAATATAAATAGCTCCTACCCATCCTTCACACACTGAATTTTAATTTGTTCAGTTAAACTTGACATTTAAATCTAATCTGACTAAAAACTTATGAATTTGGATTTATAATTGTGGAGATAAAAAAAAAATAGTTTTCATAACCTGCATTAACTTTTAGCTTTTTTGATCTTTCCACTAACTCAGGGATCCATTTCTTAGAATCCCCAACAAACACTGCAGTGGACAAAGCCATACATCTTTGACCTGCTGCTCCAAATGCAGCTCCAACAAGCTGTAAAGAAATCAAAATCTTTACATAAACACACATATTCATACACATATATTACATGCCCACATACACACACACACACACACACACACTCTCTCTCTATACATATACTATATATACACAGATGGATTATTAATGTCCAAAATAACTGAAGTTATGTAAACATAAAAGATACTCTCTTGTCATCAGCTATTTTTTTTAAAGACTTTTTTTTATATGATTATATTTTTTGAATAATACCTTTGACAGTATAAAACATAACCTAAACAATCTTTATTTATGATCATTTTACAAATCTTTATTAACAGTAAAGTACAAGAACAAAATAACAAGCCCACAGAAATGCCTCTTGGCTGCTATGTTGTTATTTAACAAATGTAGATAGATTTTGTATTCAGAATTTCATTGTTAAATAAATTAGTGTTCATATCACTCACCTGAGTTAAGGTGCTTTCCTTGTTTGCATCAGGCATTATTATCCCATGATTCTTAGCTCCCTGTAAGAGTGTAGAGTAAACACAGTCACATTTGTCATTCAAAATAATTTGAATTAAAAAAGTAAACAAACAACATAGACACACGTTCTCTGTATATATTACATGATGGGTTATTAATGTCCTAAATAATTTTAAATTCCACTAAAGTCAGAACAGAGGTTCTACTAATTTTACATCAAACTCAATTCCATATGTATCAAAAACAAAAAAGAAGAAAAAAGATTATTTTGCTTATTAATATGCAAAAAATAATTCCATATATATCAAAAAAAAGAAGAAAAAAAAGAAGATTATTTTGCTTATTAATATGCAAAAAATAGCATTCACTTAGAAAAACTATTTCATACCAAGTGAAATTAATTATCAGTTACAAACAGTTTCAATAATTATTAGTTACCATGTTGGACTGAACTCTTTTTCCAGCTTTAGATCCTTTTTCATAAATGTACTTACCCTAAATCATGAAATAAAAGAAAAACAATTAATTTCAACAATGGACTGGTGTTTGCAAACAACACACATGCACACAGTGTATCACAAAAAATATACACAGGTACATCTAACTTCGTAAGGTATCATTTCAAAACACAAACAAAATGTTTTTTTGTTTTTTTTTTTCTATTTTTGAAAATTTTAAAATCAGATGAATAAAAATTACTATACACACAGTTGTACATAAATGTAAATTAAAAGATAATTTTTGATAAAATGTTATTAAAACAACATCATAAATACACTGAAACAGAAGACAGATTTCATTTATTACTATCAAGACTTTCACAAAGAAATTTAACTCTCTGTTTTATATTACAATTATTTAAACAAATATGAACAACAAAAAATCAGAGCTACTCACAACTTGATCTGATCCTACAAATGAAATGGCTTTGATGTCTGGATGATCACAGATAAAATTTACAGCTGAAAAATAAACATATTAATTTTTGTTAAAGTGTGCCTGTGTACTAATAAAAGGTATAATAAAATATTTCATCCTTCCAAGTTATTAACTTCATGGTTTTGGGGCAACTTATCATTGCTACTGTTTTTCCCTTTCACAAACAGAAAATCATTACATATAGCATGCAAAAGATAGCTGTATTTTTTCTGTGAAACTACAGCAACTTCTGAGCTAAAGAAAATAAAACAATTAAAGAATCCCTCCAATTATTATGACATATTATTCTAAGATGTTTGTAAGAAACAACATAGCTTTTTGTTGCTTCAAGCTATATTTGAAGTTTCTTTTGAATTATTAAATTAAATATTAATTTATAAATTACCAAAAAAAAAATCTTCAATATAGTTTGTATTACAATACAAATCTCAGAAACTTTACATTTAGTTCAAGACAATTTGCTTAAAATAGTTTATAAAAATATTTGTCATTTGAAAAGAAAATGTGAAACGTAAATAATATCTATGGTGTATTATTATGCAAGTGAAACTGATAATATGGGTTTTTCCAGACTTGCTATATAATTCTGATATTTTATTACTAGCAAAGATTGATCTCTAGGGATAACCAACCATTTGCAAGTATATTAATAGTTTTTAAACCTTTTGCTAACAATATGGATTTTGATGATAACAAAATGTATATGAATGAAATGGCTACCATCATGTTTTCCATGAATAACATTAACAACTCCATTAGGAAAACCAGCTTCTTTAGCTAGAGCCATCAATATCATAACAGACCCTGGATCTCTCTCTGAAGGTTTTATAACAGAAGTGTTACCAACAACTGTTGCCACTGGAAACATCTGCAATTAGATACTATTTGGATTAGCTATTTACATAATTACGTAGCAAATTTGAATATTATAGAATAAACAGGACATCCAAATGACACCTTTTATTATGTAATCAACATAGCAGGTGTAATTATTATTCAAATTAAAAATGAAAGACATTTAAACATTTTTATTTTAATGAATGTAATGAATGGATATATAAAGAATAATAGACTATTCTCATCAGTTTTGAGAAAATTTTGGTATAGTTGGAATATTTTTTTTTAGGTCCCATTTCAATTTAATATATCAACAAAACATTTTTCTTTGCTTTTTACCTCCAATTTTCTGCTTTTTCCTTACTGACAGAAAAAATCAATTTTGTTAATTTTTATTTTACTTTTCAGTTAAACATTTCTACATTTAAAACACTGCCTAACAAAGCATTAATTTTGTTAATTTTTATTTTATTTTTCAGTTAAACATTTCTACATTTCTGACACTGCCTAACAAAGCATTAATTTTGTTAATTTTTATTTTATTTTTCAGTTAAACATTTCTACATTTCTGACACTGACTAACAAAGCATTAGTTTTGTTTTTCATCAAATTTTCTACAAATACTGGCTAACAATTACTGTTCAGACATACAGAAATGTGTTTATTTTTGTTACCCAGAGAGGAATCATGGCTGGAAAGTTGAAAGGTGTGATGCCAGCAGTGACTCCCAGTGGCATACGAAAAGTTAAAGTGTCCATGTCTTTGGCAACTCCATACAATGACTCTCCCAGCTGCAGATTGGTGATACTACAACAGTGTTCCACAACCTCTGTCATAAATAAATAAATAAATAAACAAACAAATAATAATGATATGTATAATAATAATAATAATAATAATAATAATAATAATAATAATAATAGTAGTAGTAGTAGTAGTAGTAATAAAATTAAAAAATAATCTAAATATAAGGAATAAAATACCATGGTTAATTTTTAATAAATAAAAAACCCACAAAAAAAAACACAAAACAAACAATGAATATAAAAATAAAAAAAAAAGTAAATTGTCTGAATATAAAATAAGTATTTGACAGAGTATCTTTGGGATTACATTTTATTAAATAATTCATCATTCTTCATATAAATTTTAAAAAAAGATAGGAAAAAAGATTAAAACAAATTTGCAAAAAAACCCAAGAACAACAATACCAATAAATTAATTAAAAAATAAAAATAAAGATTTTAATAAAAAAAATTTGCAAAGGAAAATAAACTAGATTTTATTGATATTGTCTTAGTAAGTTTATGTATCAAGATTATTTTCACAAATACTGAATTAAAAACAAAGATTCTAAATATACAGAACTTCAGTTCTAAATTTAAAATATCTGATATTTTAAGAGCACATTTTAAAAACACTTACGTAATCCTCTCATAACATCACCACGAGCATCTGCTAGAGTTTTACCTTGTTCTGTTGTGATGGTCCTAGCAATGACATCCTGAAAAATTATAAATTTATAATTATGAAATAAGGAATATTAAGGTTTAGGTTTATACGGAGGAGAACATCAAATACATTTAAATTATTAAAAAAATTCTAAAATTTTATAATATATACACGAATGTTTAACTTTATAAGGTATCACTTCAAAACAAAAACAATTTTTTTTTATTTTTTTATTAAAATTCCTATATACCCAATTCTATATAAATATAAAACGAAAGACACTTTTTGATAAAATGCTCTTTCAGCAACATATTTAGGTATTTTTTACAATGCCAACCGTTTATATTAAAAATGAAAAAAAAAAAAAAAAGTAATAAAAAAAAAAAAAAAAATAATAATAATAATGATGATGATAATAATAATAATAGAGAGAAACAACATGAATATGGACATGAAAGGGATATTAAATAATATATACCAAATTCTAAATGAATGTTTACAAACCATATTTTCTTTAATAAGCTGCTGAAACTTGAACATGATTTGTTGTCTTTTAAGCACTGTTGTTTTCGACCAGCTTTTGTAAGCCTCTTTAGCAGCAGCTACTGCAGCTTCCATCTCATCCCTAGTACTTTCTGGAACACGAGTCACTACTTGATTTGTAGCCTGGAAATGGCATCAAAAACATTTTTTTTTTTTTTTTAATGTTAATTTTGGTTTAGAAATTACAAAGTATAAAAATTCTAAGTAACTGTACTGGTAAATTAGTTTATTTTAATATAATGAGTGAAATCTGGAATTTGGAAACAATGGGTTATTTTATTAGAATTTTAATAATAATAATAATAATAATAATAATAATAATAATAATAACGATATTACGTTTAAAAATCTAAGGAATATTTTAAACTTATAAGAAATTTATAAAATTAACTGTATTGTAAATTAATATAATACAATATATTTGATAATAATAAAATATACTTACAGGATTATGAAGATCAATCCATTTATTTGTTTTAGATGCAACAAATTCTCCATTAATAAAATTCTTTGTTGTTGGCTAAAGAAAAGAAAAAAGAAAAGAAAAAAAGTCATATACTTTTAATAAACTGATCATTCTGTTCAAAAAATTAAATATAATATCAACGGATGTATGTAAATAAAAGTAAAATAAATGTTCATTTATCCAAAATTAGATTTTTCCTGCAACTATGATAAAAAGTAAACTGTAAAGTCGTATTTTGTTTTAACTATCTTGTCAAAAATAACAGGTACAGGTGAATCCAACAGGCAATATGTAAATATTAATTGTTTTACAAATATGTCCTTATGCATCACAGATACGCATATTTGCAAACATGCTAACATATATGCATCTACGAATTAACACATATACATTTAAATCTATCAAAAATAATGGACTTCTGTGTTATTTATATTATTATTATTGTTACTGCTGTTCTCTTTATGAATTTGTTGGCATAACTATAATATAGTCAATTAAATAATCTCTTATGTAAACCTAAATATAATTAATAATTATTAAACAGGACAGCAGCAGGTTCAGCAAGTTCAGAAGGTTCAGAAGCTGCGAAATTATGTCGACTTAACCTGTTTTTATTTTTTTAAATCATTTTCGATTCGTATGTTAACTAGGAGAATTATCTAAACATTATATGTGATGAATTAAAATTATGCTATTTTGTTTTATTCCATACCTGTGACAATGTACTGAATCGTAAAGCGGACGACATATCGTCTTTGATACCTAAAGTTGCCTGCACCGCCGCTGGTAGTATCAAATAATGTCAATGTTTTCGGTGTCATAAACACTTTTATAGGTCAAGGTCTGCATAACCTTTCGAAAATATTACGATTAAATTATTTTTCATTCGTTTTGCTTAGATAACAATATTTTCAGCAAAACGTTTACAGCGTGCTAAATTATCATAAAATGACCAGTTATAATAGAATGACAAATACTAGTGAATATAATATAAATTTTAATTACAAATATATAGATGTTTTATTTTATTTTATTATGTTTTACAAAAATAATTGGCGATGTATTTCTTAACGAAAAAATATTTTCAGTGTTAACTTTTTAGTTCTATTAAAAATTTAAAGTATTCTTTGGAAAACTGAAACCAGTCTATGAGGAACAATAGTACAGAGGACACAGTAATTTCGAAATAAACATAATGTTAATGGGAAGTAAATTAAACTCAAAATCTGTCTATGTATATGTTGTGAAGAAAATTGGGTTATTTGGGCAGACGTTATGACACTTGTCATACATGAAGCGCACCAACCTAGTTTTTTAAAATAGACCGTTAATAATCCAGTATATAAGAGAATCTAAAGCGTAATTTCCAGCAGGATCACATTTTACGTTCCACGCTTTGTGGCACTGTTCGGTTGTGTCAAGGACGAGCTTATCCTTCTGCTTCTGATACCAACTTTGCAGATATGTCGTCGGTTTTACGATTTGCTGTTCTAAGACAGGTACGACAGTAAATTTAATGAGCACATTAGTTTTTAATGACAGTTGTCCCGCAGTGATTGCAGGGGCAAGTTAATCTATTTTTAATACTTCTTGAGGATGCATTTATGTAAATTGTGTTGCCCCGGATCGATTTATTCTGTGACGTTGAAGTATAGATGCAAAAACAGAATTATAAGTAGCTGTGCACATTTTACCCATCATTATTAATATTACAATAATCTGATTTTATTATTATATTTTGTATTTATTTAATTTTTGTTTCAGATTATAACCAGACCTACTCTTACAAGATGCTATGCTTCAAGTTCAGCTGTAAGTGTCACATTATTGCAGATTTTTCTCTTAATACTAATAATAGGTAGCGGCAGATAGATACGTTTCAGCCAGTCAGTCTGCAAAATGGGTTGTTTTTAACATCTTTTAACTTGCCTTACAGACAACCTGTAACATTATGAATTGCAAGAAAATTAAGATGAAGATTTGCTCTTGAACTGTGTTTTTATTTGATCATGATTGGGTCAGTGAATTTGTACTCTGCATTTAAAAAACATGACAATTTAATTGCGGCTGGCACAGCGTGATTTTCGAGCAGTGAAAACGGTACTCCACCTTCTTAGGGTTGGTTCCCTGTGGCTGATTTTAGCACCAAATTTAATCTCCCACGTGTTAACTTAAAACGTATAAAAGTTCCCTGGGTGTAATATTTTTTGTTTAGCCACAATATAGATTTAAGAAATGCACATCCGTGAAAATAACACCTTTTCTGCCATTAACATCTGATTAACTAAAACCTGAATGATCAATTCTGGATGCTAGGTCATTGAGTAAGACATTGTAGGCCTACATGTATGCATAAAGTTCACATAAATTTGAGAGAACTAGGTGTTTCTGATGCTTAACCTTCTCACCATCTTTGTTTCGAAAGCTTACTGTATCCTTCATTCCTGGACATTCTACTGTTCTTGTCATTTTCATAAAATTGGACTATTTCCTCCTTCAAGTTCATTTGACAGAACTTTCCCTTGTTTCTTATCACAGAGGGATAAAACCCATTTCTCTTTCTCCAATGCATGGCTTTTTTTCACAAGGTAATTCGTTTTTTCAAATTCAGTCATTGTCCTTTCAGTGGTAAAGGGTGACAAAGTCAAGATTTGCACACACTCTGGGTAGGATTCAGACTTGTTGAATTTCTCTTTTAACTCCTCCAACATGTTCCTGAAAAAATGAAGGTCCGATTTTTCTGATGAGTCAAGGTCACTTTCAGGAGAATGAAGTGGAAAATCCTAGACTGTTTCAAGATGTTGTTTTAATGTTACTGTAGCTGATGCTAGTTTTTTCTGTCCTTTCAATCATTTACTGGAACGTGCTAGTGAATGGAGTTCAACAGGAGTTTCGCCTAAACTTGACAGGATAGAAGTCAAATCAAAGTCTTTTCTGGGGAAACAACAATTGGCAGTTTGTGTGGCAAGTTATCATCAAATTCACCCATTGTAATACCACCCATACTAAAGCCGTCCTCTGCAGGGGTTTGGACCTTTGATTTCTGAAGGCTAATCAAACAGTCACAGCACAACTTGTCTCTTGGCACTAGTGTCTTTGGATTTACTAAGCATTTGTAAGTGCCCATGCTAACAATTCTTAAAGATCTAGTGTGTGCTTGCTTAGGATGGTGATTAAGGGATGCATGCTTGCTTAGGATGTCATTCACAACACTTTTTCCACAATGTTGAAAACTTGATTAAAAGTTCTTGTTCATGATGTGAACAGATACTCTTGATGTCCCGTGTTTTGATCCCACTTTGAAGAGTGAGGAGTTCAACTTCCTCAATTTTTCCGTACACTTCGCAACAACTCCTTTTTGGCATGATGGTGTTGATAAGACACATTTTCAGGAGAGTAAAAGCTGCAGTTAGCCCTGGAAGAAATAAGGAGTTTCAGTATTGCCTGCACCTTCAATTCAATAGAACAAAGTCAGTGCTTTCCTAAATATCAAATCAAACCCTGAAACCCTTTCAGTAAAGATAAGCAGGACATAAAATGGCAGCAGAGTACATGTGTCATTGCCGAAGGCCCACAAGCCTTGGGCATTTAGGTCAAACTTTTCAAGTATAAATCACAGTTTATCAAGGTGAAGGTAGACCTTGTTCATATTCTGTGCTGAAGACTGGGTGTACAAATACATTATGCAGTACATCACTTGATTAAGTCTGATTTCAGACTGGGTTTTACTGTTGTTGACTGAAACCTTGTTCAAAACCATTGGCAAGGCCACATGACATGATAAAATGACTTAATAGGTTTTATGAAGAAAACATAATGCTTACATATCAACATCTGACATTGTGTCCAACTTGAAAGCTTCACATTGTTAAAGAAATGCAGATGAAGAAATTCTTTGTCTTAAACTTCTAATTGCCATGTGCTCAATGGGGATTTCACTAGGGGATTTCAAGGAGTTCCTGACATGCCTGTTAACCCTTTGAGTCTAATTGTGTAGAACATGTCATGCCATTTGGCATCTTTTCATATCCTTCAGGCATTCCTTCAGACATGTCAGGTGGGTTTTAACTCCAAAGATGAGTTTTTGGTCTCAGAGAAGTGTATGCATGTAGAAAATGTACATTGTAATGCATTGTATCAATCATCCATGCAGGTTTGCATTTTTTAAATCAATATTATGGCTAAACAAAAAATATTACACCCAGGAAACTTTTATACGTTTTAGTGGGAGATTAAATTTCAGTAAAGGTCATCTCAAGGTCACATGATCCACACAGTCAATTTCAAGGTCATAACAAAGGTCAAAAGGTCAGTGACCCCCAAATTTTCCAAACTGAAAAATAATGGGACCTTTGGAATCCTTGTCATATTGCCTTTTCAACAATACCAATTTCATGAAGACTGGCCCAGTAGTTCCTGAGATACGAGGGTTCAAAGGTTGGTTGTCACACCCATTTTTGTCAAACATCTCAAAATTTGGGGGGGTCATATCTCCCACACCACTGGTCTGATTGGCCTAAAATTTCAGATTTGGTGTTGTGGGATCCCAGTCAACAAGTATACCAAGTTTCATAAAAATCTGAGACGGTTGTGTTTAACCCATTGGGTGATTTGACATGGAATGACCCCCAACATTTTTGGTACAGTTCCAAAGCTTGTTCAATTTCATTTGGAATGCTGTTTTAAAATAAGCATGATGTTCACTGGGACAAAGGCTTTTTCCAATATGACAGCTATCACCAGATGATTATTTTTGTGTTCAAAATGGTGTTGAGTGCACATTAACAAATTATCAGTGATCTTGATTCTTGATGATATTTGACACCATCTTGTTAAGCCAATTATTGCAATCGTTTAATTAATGTTTCTTATAAAAGCTGCTGCTACCTATGTTTAACCAATAATTATCATTATGTTTTTATTTTTTGTTTTATTTATTATCATTATTATTATTATTATTATTATTATTAATATTCAAGTCACCAGTCAGAAGGTTTGAAAGAAAAGTAATATTTCAGAAATTTAGAATTTGTAATAACAATAAATATTAAATAATTGTTATTCAGTGCTTCAATGCATAACCAGTAAATGTAATTAATAATATTTGTCAAACATACCTAAAAACTGAAGACCTTTTTTAAAAAAAATTCATTATTTTGTTTTTTCCCTGCAGCCAACAACAAAGAATTTTATAAATGGAGAATTTGTTGAATCAAGAACAGATAAATGGATTGATGTTCACGATCCAGTAAGTAAAAACTGTTTTGAAGATGACTAATGTATATGGTATACTGATTAATAACTACTCAAGAGTATGTATCTCTGTAATTAACCAGTTAATAATAAATTAAAAAGTAAGAGATAACTGTTGTCTTGTAATATCCTTTAATAGCATTTATTTGTAGATTTTTAAGTAGAAAAATAACCATTAAATCCAAAAATTTGGTAATATTTAAAAAGTAAATGCAAAACTTTTTCAAATATGTTTGAAAAATGCAAAATGTTTTTAATATTTATAATAATAAAAAAAATAAAAATAATAATAATAATTGTAAACTATTTTCCATGTCTGTCAGGGCCCTAAAGTGGGCTTATCAGGATTATATTTGTGTGTGTTTGATAAAATTAGCTGGGTTAAATCGTTTCTTTTTTCCATTATTGTACAAAAAAACACAGTGTTGGCTATTCATATTTAAGACTGATGTACCTAAAAGCTTAGATACTGTTTTCACTAGGCTACAAATCAAGTAGTGACTCGTGTTCCAGAAAGTACTAGGGATGAGATGGAAGCTGCAGTAGCTGCTGCTAAAGAGGCTTACAAAAGCTGGTCGAAAACAACAGTGCTTACAAGACAACAAATCATGTTCAAGTTTCAGCAGCTTATTAAAAGTAATCTGGTGTGTAATTATTTTGTTTTGATTTCTGCTTTTACTGTTTAAAAAAAATTTTGTGATTTTGTTTTGATGATGATACTGATAGAGCAGAAAAAAAAAATTAACTTCATTTAAATTAGTTTCCATATTTAGTTTTTACATTTTGTTCCACTATAAATTAACTTCTTTTTTTGTTTTGTTTAAATTTATACAGAAAATTAATAATATTATAACTATTTAAATAATGTATTCGTATCCACTATATAACCTGTATTTGGGATATGGTTAATAATAGATAAGGAAACCTAAGAAAGACAAGTTTAACACATTTGCAATAACACAAACACATTAACTGAGTTTAAATTCTCAGTCTACACATGTATAATATTTGTCTTCCAAGTCACCTTTTTACAGAACAAACAAAATCTTGTACTACAAAATTTACCTAATATCACATCTGCTGATATTTTCAACATGTTCATGAGATGAAACTTTTATATTTCAGAAAGATATTGCCAAAAATATCACCAAGGAACAAGGTAAAACTCTGGTTGATGCAGAAGGTGATGTTATGAGAGGATTACGTGAGTATATTTTTATTTTTTGACTCATTTTAAATAAGTAAAAGAAAAAAAACTGAAAATACTTTAATTCAGAAAACTTAACACTAAAAAAATATTAATATAACCTAAATTGTTTTATTTGTCAAAATTATTATTGAAATTTTTACAGAAAGTAGAAAGCTAGAGGGATTTTTTTTTTTTTGTTTTTTTTTGTTTTAATAAACTTAACATAATTATCATTGATTATTGTTTCTTTTTTGGGTGAAAATAAATTAAATAAAAGTAATTGTCAACCTTTCAGTGATTTCCCTGTAGTATTCACAGCAAATCAATTTATTTATTCTGTCTAAAATTAAAATTATTTATTTATTTATTTATTTATGACAGAGGTTGTGGAACACTGTTGTAGTATCACCAATCTGCAGCTGGGAGAGTCATTGTATGGAGTTGCCAAAGACATGGACACTTTAACTTTTCGTATGCCACTGGGAGTCACTGCTGGCATCACACCTTTCAACTTTCCAGCCATGATTCCTCTCTGGGTAACAAAAATAAACACATTTCTTTTTGCAATTGTTGTTTCTAAAATGTTTTAATAAAAAATGTATGTTTTTTTTTTTTTTAAACATAATTTATATCATAATTAACAAATCGGATCATTTTCATAATGATGAATCTGAAAAATTGCTTTTTTAATCTTCTGTTGCTTTTCATAAATTTAAGAGTTTATAAACTTAAATTATATTTTTGCATTTTTCCCAGATGTTTCCAATGGCAGCAGTGGTAGGTAACACCTCAGTGTTGAAACCTTCAGAGCGAGATCCTGGTGCACTCATGATGTTGATGGCTCTTGCTAAAGAAGCTGGCTTTCCTAATGGAGTCCTCAATGTCATTCATGGAAAACATGACTGTAATCTTTTTCTGATATATTTATCTTCAAATACCTAAATTGTTATCCAGAGGCTAAATCTGAAATTGATTAAAAGATTTGTTAAACTCTCATAAATGTACAATGTTTGTTGTGTAGTTGTTTAATATGAATATTTATGTAGATGTGAAACCTCACATTGCTTATTATTTTAGTTATTAAGTAAAAAGCAGCTTTTATTAAGATTTAAAGAAAGTGTATTGTTTATTCCAAAATTATCATTTTCTCAAAATAGAATTTTTCTGTGTTTTTGTAACTTTTATTTTTCTTTATTTTTTACTCTTAGGAATAATCAGTACTGTCATGTTAAGATAAAGTAATTGAATTTAAAAACTGAAACTACTTAAAGGTACACCTTTAATGTAAACTGCAATATGCTTGAAAATAAATGTTTTATTTTTCAGCTGTAAACTTCATCTGTGATCATCCAGACATCAAAGCCATTTCATTCGTAGGATCAGATCAAGCAGTAAGTGGTTTTATTACTCAAAATACCAAAATATAAATCCATTCTTTTGTAAGTATTGATCAAGTGAATGACCAGGCTGCAGCTCAGTGGTCAAAGCACCATTTTCATGAAGTCGAATGTTTAATACTGCTGTCTCATAGTTGGGTTTGTTTCTTGGTTGTTTTCCCACATACTTTTTTCAAAATGGCTGTGCTCTGTGTATCATGATATGGGGAATAATGCTTGCAAAAGATAACAAGTTGGTTATAAGAATAGCCCATAGAATGAATGACCATAAGTTTCTTTATTCTTGATTTTTAGAAACTTTGTGTATTATGGTATGTGAAAATGTGTTAAACATTGACTTCTGTTTCAAAGGAATTTAATGTTTAATTTCTTAAAAAAAACAATTTGTCAGTGTTTCATTTTCTATTTTCATTTTATGTTTTAGGGTCAGTACATTTATGAAAGGGGTTCCAAGTCAGGGAAGAGAGTTCAATCAAACATGGTAACCAAATATCTTTCATTTTTATTCAGAAATAAATATTAGACTTTAAAAAATATATGCTTAGAATGGGATGATGTGATATTTTTTCTCTCTTAAAGATTTAAGCAATTCAACAAAGACAACATTTTGAAAATTATTTCTTGGCTTTGAGATAATTCGTATAAAATAAAACATTATTTCTGTTTTTGATCAGATCAAACATGATACTGGAACATGACTAATATTTATTTTTATACTTCAGGGTGCTAAAAATCATGGTGTAATAATGCCAGATGCAAACAAGGAAAGCACTTTAACACAGGTGAATTTTAATAACTTTTTCATATTCTTTGCTTTAAATTTTGCAACTGCAGTTTTCAGTTGCTAATGAAAAAAAATTAACAAATAAAAGTAATTTTATTCCAGCTATGTGTAGGTGTGTGTAGTATACTAAAAGCACAAAATGTCCTTTTCCATGAACAAAAACATTTAAAAAAAAATAAAGAGACATATTTTTTATATTTCATTTTGAATTAGTCAGTATTCATCTGTAAATATACCTTTAAAACATTAATTTGATTTTATCTTTTTCTTTAAGTCCTATGAAAATTTCTTTATTTTTATACTATGTTACATTTGGGTCATAATTAAAATAACACTTTCTCTCTGCAGCTTGTTGGAGCTGCATTTGGAGCAGCAGGTCAAAGATGTATGGCTTTGTCCACTGCAGTGTTTGTTGGGGATTCTAAGAACTGGCTGCCAGAATTTGTGGAGAGGTCAAAAAAGCTAAAGGTTTCAGCAGGTGAAGTGTTTTTATTTATAATATAAAACTGTCATTTTGGGATTTTGGTGATATAACTATTAACTTGTTTCATAAACATAAAAAGTAATTAAATTATAGTCATGTACATTTTTTGAGGGTGGGGAAGATTTTCAGAAATACAATGCTTGATTAATTAAAATCATATTTTTATATTTTTTTATAAGAAAGGTTCCAAACATAAAGTAATAATAATTAAAAATGTATAAAAATTCAATTTACTTTGAGAAATCATATTTTACAAGTATCTGAATTTATTAATACTTTTGTGTCGACAGGACATGAACCTAATGCTGATCTTGGACCTCTGATCTCACCCCAGGCCAAACAGAGAGTCTGTGATCTTATTCAGTCAGGGGTAGATGAAGGAGCAGAGCTGCTGCTGGATGGTAGAGGTCTCACTGTTAAGGGTTATGAAAATGGAAACTTTGTTGGCCCAACAATCCTGAACAAAGTCAAGGTTAGATTAAAGTTCGTGCAATAATAGTGTGTTTTATCAGAGTCCATATTAGAAGTATTGTTGTTCTTTTTAATGGTTTTTATTTCTTTTTTTTTATATGCACGAGATTTTAAAATATTTCTCCAGCAAATGCTAAGAAAGGGTTTTTAACAATTACTGAAGAAACATCAATTGATTTTTAAATTTTATTTTAGCCCCATATGAAGTGCTACACAGAAGAAATCTTTGGACCAGTTCTGGTCAGTTTGGAAGTGGACACTTTAGATGAAGCCATTGCACTGGTCAATTCAAACCCATATGGAAATGGAACTGCCATTTTTACAACAAACGGGGCAACAGCAAGGAAATATGCTATGGAAAGTGACGTGGGACAGGTATTTTATAATTGATGTTTTTATTATGATTATCATGTGTACTATATTTATATTTTCTTCAGAATATTTTGAATTGTGTTGCTAATACTTCTTAAGCTGACTGCAGTTTAGTAGCACTAAAAATTTGAATCCCTTACTCTTAAAGTTTTCATGTTAAGAGCAAATGTATTATTTTTATTTATTTGATAGAATGTGGAGTTTGTGCTTGTTGTGTTTTTCTCATTTTAAATTAAGGAAATTATGATTGTTTTTCAGGCAAGTACACATTAACTGCACTGAATGTTTCCACTAATGATTATTATTTATAAATTTTATTTAAATTTTTTCAGGTGGGCATTAATGTACCAATTCCAGTTCCTTTGCCCATGTTTTCTTTCACTGGATCACGAGCTTCCTTCAGAGGAGACACAAACTTCTATGGAAAACAGGTATTTTCATAACAAAATTTAAGGGATTTGAGTGAACATGCATCCTAGTTCATTTTGGTCTTACTGGGCAGATATGTATAATTAAAATCTTTCTCTATTTCGTATATTAAATATACAAAACTATCTGCAAGTACATCATTTTAGTAAATTTATGTTTTGATGTGAATTTTTGTAAATACAAATTTTAAAAATGGTAGTAAGGCTAAAACATTGAAAAAGTGGTAGATTAAATTTTTATGTTAGTTGAATCTTCATAAAATTTGATATCTTTTCAGTTTTAAATTTTATAAGTCTTTTAATGAAAGCAATTTTTTTTTTTAACAAAATTTAAAATTTTATTTTGAAGCTTATTATTGCTGCTACTGTTACTATTATTTTTTATTTTTATTATTATTAACAACATGTATTTACCCTCCACTGTAGCATAATGATGCACATCTAAAATTACATTTTCAGGGCATTAACTTTTACACCCAAGTAAAGACCATTACACAGATGTGGAGAAGTGAAGACAGTACCCTTAGCTCAGGATCTGCTACTGCCATGCCCGTCATGAAATAATTTCATTTATCAGCATGAAACAGCTGAATTAGTTTATACTGGTATATTACATGTTATGGATTTTACAGATGGGCTGAGACATTTATTTCTCCTTTTTTTTTTTTTTTCTTTTTTATTGCAAGGCAGCTAGCTAGGTATATGTAAAGGATGGAAGTATTATTATCTTAATTGAACCTAGGTGTGCAGTTACATGAACATTCAATCAACTGAAAGAGAGCTTTTGGGTTAAGTTTGGTTAAACTGAAAATTCAGAACTTAATTTTATAATCACTGAGCACGCAAGCACACATATTTAATTCTTAACATTTTGAAAATTTACTATTCATTCTACTTATATTACTATTTGTTTTTAATTAATTTTGTAAAAACATTTAATCATGACACTGTTTTACAAGAAATATTGTTTGCCATGGGAACACTTTTTTTTTTTTTCTCCAATTCTTAAAACTGATTTTTGATAGCTATTCCATATTGTTAAAAATATTGTTTTGATAAAGGTTTTATGGTTTCTGAAAAACTGTTTTTGGTAATGTAATCACAGGATGATTTCAGAGTGAACATCCGAAAACGTCTTGATTAGCCACATTCTGATAGTTGTATACTAAAAATTATTAAGTTTAATTCAAGATCTTTGAAATAATGTCAGACAGATTTTCAAAGTTTAAAATTAGTGAAGGATAAACTATTTACATTTTGTCCAGCCTTGTTTGAAAAACTGGAATATTAAACTGAAGTGATAGTATTTTCATTATAACACATGTACTGGAATTTACTATGTATGAACAGAATAAGATTAATACATTCATCAGCAATTTAATTTTTTTTATTATTATTATTATTTTTTTTTTAAACAAGAATCTTTATTAAATATTGTATTCTAGTATAGAACAACATCATTTTTTATTTCAACTTGAGGAAATGGCACTTCTGGAATAGTACAAATTAATAATGAAATGTGTTGATTCTAGACATTTCTGTGGTACAAATTTTATATTTGTTTGAATTGTCATATATTTAAATTTACAATAAAAGGCAGGAACTTGTTCTTACGCAAATATATTTATACAGAATGATAGATTTCATATTATTACAATTTTTTATCAAAAATGATGAAACAAAATTCGGGTTAACACTGGTTGTATTATGTATGAAGTATGCAATTTTTTAATATATTATGATTGTTTTTCATTTGTTGTTTAGTGCTGTTCCCCCTTTTCTGTTTTTTATTTTTTTGATAATCTCATTGCCTAGATCATTATCACTATCCAGCCAAATTCTGATGCACTAAATTAGTGCTATGTGATTGCATTTGTATTACTTTTTCTTTTCTTGATCATTAAAAGATTATTTTATGACTATACAATTATGCAGTGCTTGACAAATTATTTAATAAAGCTTTTTTTTTTTTTTTTTAACTGTACCCTATTAGAGATTTAGAATATTAAAAAATGTTCATGATTTAAAGGTGGGATTTTCAAATATGGTATCCATGTAGCCAGCTTGTTTGGTCTTCATTTTTAATTTGGATGTACTGTGTATTTCCGTTAACTGTACTAGCTACTAACTGAAATGATTGTGTGATTTGAAAGACTGACAATAAAATAAATTTATATGTGAATCTCATAGTTCATAATAAAATTTATTTTCTATTCACTGAATCTTCTTGTTTCTATTTATTTCGTTTATTTATTTTTGCTATGTTGATGTTACTAAATTAGTGACTTAATTTAAATGTAATTCAGATTTTCTTTTAAAACACCAAGAAAACAATTCAGCTGAAAATTTACATTACTACTGGTTGTATTATAGTAGTGTAAGAAACAAAACGGATAAAAAGGAAAAAAGGAAATCTTGTCATACAGATTTTCTTCATTATACATTTTGTTAAATGTTTTTTTTTTTTTTTACCTTTTATTATCAATGGCATATTTCAAATATTCTAGCTTTAAATGATGGAGATTATTATTCCTATATATTTTATAATATACGATAAAAAATGCTGTAGAATTTTTTGTTTTAAAAATTGAAAAGAAGAATGCCACTCCCCCATCCCACCAAATTATATTCACCATGAAACTAGAAAATACCAGTCTTTCAAAATTGTGAGACTGGTTTATATTTAAATGTTTAATAATAATAATATTCAAAGTATTGGTTGTTTTTTTTGTATGTTTTCCCCACCTAAAGATCATCAATTAATAAATAATAATAATAATAATAATAATAATAAAAGAAACCAACAATTAAATAAAAATAAAATAAAAACAAACGGAAAAAAACAACAAAACAAACAAACAAAAAATAATAACACAGCTATTTCATTCATGAAATAATGCTTATTAATGTTAAACGAAAATCGAGCTTAGTGGGCAAAATAGACAGGTTCCCAGTCAAAAGCGTAAAGCGAATAAGGACGGCAAACATGGCAGGACAAAATGCCGCTAATTCGAATTTCGATGCAGCAGGTATTTTACAATTTGTAAACCACGTTCGCGTATTATTTCGTAAACTGAATTCATACTTTCCAGTAAAATAACGAAACGACTATTACAGTCAAATAGATTTAAACTCTTTATTTGATTTTCCTATTGAGAGAGGAACGAATGGGGTTCCTTTACAGTGTAAATTACACTCAGTAACACTGTACCAAATTATCAATATGATTTATAATGATATATTATTATTTCTTTACTTGTAGATTTACACAACTTTATCAAAATGCAGGCATCAATATATTAATTGCAAATACTTTAGATACTGAGATCTTCATATTTAATTTCCGGTGTTTTTTTTATTATTATGTTTTTAAATATTATTTAATTTATTATTTATTAATTTATTTTCATTTATTATTAAATAATTTTAAAAATTAGTCGCTAACTGGAAATGTTTAATTACTGAAATCTTCATGTATAGCTTCCGTTTATTTTAATTTTTTAAAATTATTTTATATATTTATTTACATTTATTATTTTATTAAGAAATTTTATATATTTAAAAAAAAAAAAAAAAAAAAAAAAAAAAAAAAAAAAAAAAAATTATATATGAACTTATATATGAACAATATAATTGTATATTATGTTTAGATAAAAAAGTTAATATTTAATGTCTGTTTGAATTTGAAAATGTATATTGTGGTGGATATGTATTAAAAAAAAGAAGAAAGATAGAAAACAACAACAACACACATACACCCTATTCAGCTTGCATTAATACAAAGTGTTAATTTATTTTAGATGATGATAACTGTCTGCTTAGTTTGGAGAAGTTGGACAGAGCTTCACCAGATTTGTGGCCTGAACAGAGTAAGTTTGAATTAAAGTGTGTCTACAGTTCTACTACAGTACAGTTACTGCAAATAACTAGTTTAATAAAAATTCGAGTTATTGTTTTGGGAAACCTGTATTCACTCATAACAGAGGTTGACAGTAAAATAATGTTATGACAAAACATTTAAACACTGCAATGTTAACCCTTTAGAACTGGAGTAGTGATGTTATATATGCTAGACTGACAGTTGTATTTTCTGTAATAACATTACAAGAAAGTTTTAGGGTAAAATGGTCCACCCTGTAAGCATGGGAAAATGTGGTGGTGCCCAGATATTTTTTAACTTGTACTCATTTGTAACTGCATTTCCTTAATATTGGATGGCAAATAACGTAACTTGGAAGTATTCAGAATATTAAGACTTAGTAGCATGTATCTTAATACTTATACTTAATGTTTAAACTCCATGGTTAACTTAAAAACAATTTTATTTTTTTTTTTTTTTTTTTTTCAAAATTCACTTTGTATTGTTATGTGTTGAATGTTATATTTACTGGATTTGTTTTAAAAATAAAAATAAAATTTTATTATTATTTGTGTTATTATTCACTCTTTATTTTTTTATTTTTTTTTTTTTTTAATACAGTTCCGGGTGTTTCTGAATTTGCAGCTAATAAAAGTGTAAGTTTCTCTGCAAAAAATAAAAAATAAATGAATAATAATAATATTAATTTTATTAAAATACACAAAAAAGGAATACAAAAATAAAATGATCAAGACTATAAATTGTAATCCTTTTAAGTTATAACTGAACAACACTTTTATTTTATCTTGTAATTTATATATATATATATATATATATATACATACATAAAAGACTGATGTAAAATGTGAAATATTTAAGTATAAATTTTTATCCTCTATTTAATAAATGAACTTTAGAATAAAATACATCTGAAATAAATATATTTTATTCTGATTAATGGTAATGTGTTGTTTCATTTCTTTTCTCTCAGCCACTCTCTTCTTCTGACTCCCCACCAAAATGGCTTGAAGAATTAGGAAATGATGATATTGATTTATTACAAGGTACTCATTATTTAAAAAAAAAAAAAAAAAAAATTAAAACATTTGTTTCATAAATTAATTATTTCAAACACCTTTACCAGCTATTTATAAAAATTAAAAACAAAAAAACATTTTTGTTGGACAGTTATTTATTTAAAAAAAAGTACTTTTTTAAAATCTTTTTTATATTACTTTGAAAATTTTAATGTATTTTTTCATAAGTTTGTTATTGATGGTCTTGTTTTTTTTTTTTTTTTTTTTTTTTTTTTAGTAATAAAATTGTTATGGTTGTATTTTACATTATTAAGAATTAATTTATTAACTTTGGATATTTAAAAAAAATTCACATGGAAAGAAATTCAGAACAACTTGTAATAAAAACACGAAGGGCAAAGCTTTGTAGGATTAGTCCCGAGTACACTCACATGTATTATTTCCTAAGCAGAAAATATCGTGACATTTATTTTTCTGTCATTGTTTTGTTGCAGAATTTGGTAGTTTAACATTATCACAGTTGATGGAAAAAGTGAAAGGATTGCAGAATCTTGCTTATCAGCTTGGGTTGGAGGAGGGTGAGTGGTCACTGAGACCTGTCATTAGATACATTAGATGATTTGAATACATTAGATGAGTTTTCTGATACGGTTACCCTAACATACAGTCCTTAATAATCAAAATGTAATCTTGCTAAATCCACTAAGATTAGTAGTAGTAGTAGTAGTGGTAGTAGTAGTAGTAGTAGTAGCAGCAGTAGCAGTGCAGCAGCAGCAGTTGTAGTTGTAGTTATTATTCATGGCATTGTGCCATGATAATAAATATATTAGCACTTCAGCACTAACTTTTCTGAGAGGGTTACACCAACCACTGTCCTTACCAGTCTAAATGCAACCATCACCCAATCCATTAAGATCAGTAGTAGTAGTAGTAGTAGTTATGCATGGTGTCGTGGCCTGTTAATAGATACATTATGACTTAATACATCCTTAAGCACCAACTTCCTTTTCTGTGAGGGTTACCCCAAGTACAAGGCCTTAACAGTTGAATTTAGCCATCACCCAGTCCACTAGTAGTTATTACCCATTATACTGCGACCAGTCATTAAATATATTATGACAGCACTTAGCACTGAATTTTTAGTTTTGATTACCCTAACCAATGTCCTTATCAGTTTAAACTCAAACCATCAGCAAATCTGTTACAATCAGTAGTCATAGCTTTTATTGCATTGTACTGTGGCTTGTTAAGAGATATATTAATGCTTCTGCACTAATGTTTGCAAGAGAATTAGTCCAAAAACAATACTTTTTAATCTGAAACAGTTACTAGTGCACTGCACTGTGATTTATTAGTATACACACTGCAGTAACGAGTAGTAATTCAGGTGATTATAGCACTCACTTTTCTGTTAAGACTACCTCAGTCATTTTCCAAGTCACTCTAGATTTAATCATTAAATAATTCGTTATGTTTGAACATTTATATATAACAGTGTTTGGATAGCATTTTGTAAAGAGGCTGGATTTTATCAGTTTTGACAATTAAAATAATAGCCACAAAAAATTCTGTTAAATTGGTTCAAACACTGACCAAATATTTACTATTTAAAGTGACTAACTAAATTACCACTGCTGGTATAATATACATCCATTATGTGTTTGTTTACTTTTTTACTTTTTTATTTTTGTAATATTTCAGAAATAAATAAAACTATAGTAATTTTGTTTATCTTTTCAGCACGTGAAATGACACGAGGAAAATTTCTGAACATACTGCAGAAACCAAAACAGAGAAATTAATGTAGATATTGTCATTACGTCTTTTATCTTCAATCTGAATCATGAATGGAACAACAACGTTTGTTTATGTTGTCTTTGATTGTGTTCTTAGTTGAAATGCATTTAGATCAGAGGTGTTCTTTCAAGGTATATGGATGCACCTTTCATTAATTATAGGTGCTGAAAATAATACAGTGTTCATGGCAGTTGTCAACTTTTCAGCATTCATTGCCATCTGATGTTGTTCATGTTTCAGCATAGGTAATTCTTGTATCATGGAGCTGAAAT
Source organism: Chrysomallon squamiferum (assembly GCA_012295275.1). Lineage (NCBI taxonomy): Eukaryota > Metazoa > Mollusca > Gastropoda > Neomphalida > Peltospiridae > Chrysomallon > Chrysomallon squamiferum. The sequence continues at coordinate 41,617,646 of CM022665.1, forward strand.
TATTTTTAGGAAATTTTGTGAAAAGGCACTCTCATCTACGATCACTGATGCACTGTTAAAAACTATAACACCATAAATTGTACTATAACCAATCATGTATACTAAGGACAACCATCAGAAAAACTGTTGGGATTGTCCACTGAAACTTTACCGAAGTATTTGAATTTCTGTGTGATACAATCAGGATTTGTTTAAAAATCTAGGAATTGTATGGTTTTTTTTGCAGTTGTATTTTAATTTTTTTTTTTTTTAAAAGCTTACTAGTTTACATTTCCTTTACAGATATGTATATATATATATATGCAGTTGTATATGTAAAGATAGGTAACTAGAAATAATAGAACTAAAACAGTTCACCCACATTGACGACATTTGACTTGAATATAAATTTATTTTTTGTAATCATTATTAAAAGACTGGATTTGGAGAAATATAAGACAGAATACTATTGTTTCAAGACAATATGCAGGATTTTTACCTGTGGCTTTGTTCTTAGTCATTTTGAGTTGTTGTTATAACAAAGGCAGCAGCATGTACTTTTTGTGTGTTTTTTCTTCTCTGCTAAACAGTAACAACCGTATCCCATTTGACAAGACCAGTTAAAACAAGCCACCTGAAATTTCTGTGAATGCCAAACTAGTTCACAATGCCAGAGGAAGATGCAAACATGCTTAGAATTTGTCACTAACTTTATTTGTTGCATTAATCCTAACCATTTTGAAAATTTCAAGAAGATCACATCTTTGGAAACAGCATTTGTAAAGGATTTGTGAAAAATGGTTGAATGAACGTTTGTCAGTGTTTAAGATGATGGCTCTTTCACTGGTTTTACAATAATAAAAAAAAGTTTTATCTATAAATGACAAGTTCAGAAATACAGGCAACAAACTAAGGAACAGTTATAGTGATGAAATTAAGAGTTGCTGTCAAACAGCTATGTATTACAACCAGTAAACCAGAATCAGCTAAAATATCTAGCAATAAATAAATAAACAAACAAACAAATTGAAATAACTGGAAAAGTATTTTATTATTTCTAATTTTCATTTGTGAAATGTTGAGTTTAAAAATGAACAATAATTAACGTGTATCTTAACTTTAACTTAGCAGAAATTTTACATAATTGTGATTGTTTTGATGTTTTTTGTTTGTTGGCATGTAACAGTTTTTGTTCTTTCTTCGTAATTACAGTATGTTTGCATATAGTAATATACATATACACACATTATAGTTTTATTTGATTACTGTTGTATTTCAATAATTGTGTCTTTTATAAAAACATTATTATCCAAGAAAGATTAAGGTGGAATCCATCGAACATTTTTGTTTCCACGATCATGGATGTGAAAATTATTATCTTACAGTATCCATCTTTTTCTGTGTATATGTTTTGGTAATTATTGATTTATTTTTAAAATGAATCTTTATTTTAATGTTACATTGTGAGGTTTATTTATTTATTTATTTATTTATTTACTCTTTTCAAAATACCTAATAGAAACTGCTTTATTTGTTCACATTATTTTTATTTATTTTTTTATAAATTCTTTATCAAATTGTACTAATAGAAATTTCTATGCAGTGTAATTATTTCTTTTCCATAATTTGTTCTTCTTTATCTCATTCTTTCATTCTCTCATCCACTCTTTCTTTGCATCTGTCTCACAATTAATGTACATAAATATTTAGTATTTTTCAATATTTCTTTTTTTCAATCACACTTCCACAAATTTTATGAATCACCTGATTTTATTTTATATGCTCCTTTTCTTAGCATATCATAGGTCTTTAAGAATCAGTTTATGATGTTGGATTGGAGAACACTGTATGTGTGGGGAAACGATTAACAGTAGATGGCCCAATGACTTTTAAAAGTGGAAATGCAGAATTAGTCTAAAAATATTCTGCTTCTGAATGTTGTTTTATTTTTGTTTATCTTTTACCTCCCAATCATACAAATAATGAAATAAACAACAAGAGTTCAGTTAAAAATTTTCTGGGTACCATGTTGATGTCATCATGTACAGGGCTGATTCATTTTTGCTATAAAATTTTATTTTAAATATACATCTGTCACATGACTTCAGATGTAAAATGATGGTTTTGAACATTTTGGAACAGTATTGTTTTATTGTCATACACTTACAAGATTACCCCAGACAATAAAAATAACAGAATAAAGAATTTTATTTGGCCATTTAAAAATAAAGCTACAGGTACATTTTTAACCTTTATTTATTTATTTATTTATTTATTTATTTATTTATTTATTTATTTATTTATTATTATATATTTTTTTTTTAAAATAACCCCAAACTGTGGAACTAAGATATGAAATCTATACAGTTGCTGGTGTATGTAACTTAACTTCCTACTATCTAATATCAGTCTTTGGTATTTCTATGGGCTATGTTGGGTGGATATAAACCAGTACCAGAAAATCGGGGCATGCAGTAAATTTACTTGACTACGGAAAAACTGGTACTTAACTAATCATGTGCAGAAATTGTGAAATATATTTTATAAATGAACAAAATATAGAAACATTATTGTAAAACTTTAAAGTTACCTTTGATTGATTGTACGTGCTGGTGAGAACTAATAAAAGAAACATTGTAAACTTTGAATATGTATTTTCTGGTACACGTGTACCTGTCACCAGTTTTACTGTAGGTATTTTTTTTTTATATATATATATATTTCTTTTTTATTAATTTTATTCAGATTCTTTATGTAGATATCAAGAATATTAATAAAAGTGTTTCAAATACCACTGTTTTGTTTTTTTCTGTTTTAAGTTTGCCCAAATGAATTAACTTTTTAAAATTTCATTCCCCCCACCAGGGGAAAAAAACTAACATATATACAATATTCAGTGTTATATTTAAAATTTAACAACCAATAACCATCAATTTTTGATTTTATTGAGGAGTTAATTATTTGTTTTTAAAAAAACACGTTTTTCAACGTAGAAATGATTTATTTTCAACAACAAATATCAAATTCATAGTTAATATTTCAATATAATGTGTAAACACAATACACTGCTAAGACAATAACATTTAATAAACGGCACAAAATTTTATGAATGACCTAAACCCTCAAATACATGGCCTATATGCATTACAGTACTATGCAGGTTGTATGAATTCTATTCATATGTATGCAGTTTTGATAAGGTGAATTTCACAACTGCAACAAAAATTCATTCTGTCAGACTTGTGTAATTTAAAATGTGTTTCACCTTCTATGGTTATGGGAAAAAAAAAAAAAAAAAAAAATTAATTGAAAGTGATGCAGAAGTTCTTCAGCCATAGGTCTGTATGATGTGCGTAGTGGTGTAGTCAAGTATTTGGCTTGTCCTTGCTTTCACCTTCAGCTGCCCCATAACCTAATGGTGAAAAGGTGGGCTGAGACATGCAAGACCCACCCTTCTGGTACATAACCTCTCCACAGACAAAAGACTTCCTCAGTGACTCCCAAGGTACCTGGACCCTTTCAGACCTAGGCTAGACTGAGAGGGGGGGGATCTCAATCATCCCAAGCCCCAGAGATGTGTACCTGACCTTTCAAAATACGGATATCCTCTGACATGCAGTAATCCAGCTCCAATAATGGAGCTCTAGACAGAATATGTAACTTATGGAAGATAATCTAGGAGACAGACACTCTTAAAATCAAACCATGGTGTAGGCAGAGCTGACAAGCCCAGTAAAACAATCTGCATGTAAGGACAACTCAGATTATAAATCATCTGCATGGAAGGAACCATTCTTGGAGAGCTGGCTATACCAACCACCGAAGACAAAAGACAGCCAGTTTGGCATGGACAAAAAAAAAATATAATTGGATGTTTAAGCACTTGCAATCATACAGCTGTGTACGTATCAGTAGAAAGATATGGTTTCATCCAGTTTGATTGCAACCAGGCTAAGATGAGACTGGGCTCTTGGTCCTCAAAAGGTCCCAAACCTGTTAAATATCAAAATGTGGGAACCTCCCAATAACTTCCAGAAGATAACACATTTCGATGTCAAATCCAAATTATTGATCTAATATGGCCAAATCTGGATTGAATGCAGAAGAAGAATTAAATGAAAAGGAATTGATATTTTTATAAATAAATAAATAGGTGATAATATTTTTTAAATGTTTTTTTTTTTCATTTTTTAAAATTATCTATATATATATATAAAATTAACATAATTAAATGCAGATGCATAAAACCATTAAAAAAAAAAAAAAAAACCCACCTTAATATGCACAATGGTTTTAAAATTTACAGATGGTGTTCAAGTATAATTTCAGTAAAATATTTCAAGTAAGTAAATAAATTTAAAACAATCAAATATATAGAGTAACAAATAAACAAGATGTGCTAATGCAAATCTGATATAGTTAGATGACTACTGGAACAGATTTTGAACATGTATTTAAAAAAAAAAAAGAAAAAAAAAAGGAAATCTGTATGAAAGACTGTCTGTCCTATAGTGCAGTTCATTAGGTTTGCATGCTTTTTTATTTACAATTCTATGTTCAAATTGTCATAAATCAAGGAAATACAATGTCTCCATGAATCTCCATCAATTGTAAAGTGATACTCTCACACTTTCATACTTTATTACTAGAAAAGGTTGGGGTCTAGTAACTATTAAACAAATTACCTGGAAATAATAATGATGTCTGTATAGATGTAGACTTTGATAATGTATCTGGAAGAGGACACATAGTACCCATTATTTACTTCCAAACACATCAGTAAACAGTATTTTACTTGCAGTCAGAAAAAACGTCTTGTTTTAACTCGCAGGCTTTCTGAACCAACTCATTACAAATGTTTTTTTTTCTCCTGGTGTATTTTAATTCTGAATATTTGTCTTTTTTCTTCAGTGTATCCATAGTGTTAGTTCACTGTCAGACACACATAGGCAGAGCAAATCATTAAAACTGCAGCAAAATGATATCCTGTAACAACAAATACAGAAAATTGTAATTTATTCATTACAGTTCTTATTATTACTTATTTGAATATAAACATTGAGCATAAACAACATTTCTCTGTGATTTTCACATGTATAATTTAAAAAAAAAAATGTAATTTTTTTTATTTTTTTATTTTTTTAAAGTAAAGAATGTTAAAAATAGGAATGATGCAACTCTTACTTCATCATCACTGACTTGTGAAACTGGTTATATACAAAATGTTATTTATATACAAAACAGTTATTGTATTAATATAGTCACAAAAAAAATAATGTAAGTTCAAATAAGCAAACATGTATTCTAAACCATAAATTAATATACAGATATTAACATTACTTATTTGAAAATAAATTAGAAAAAAAAAAAAAAAAAAAAAATATGTGTCTATATAAAACCATTTCTACATGCAGATTTTATTTGAGATATGTGAAAATATATACATTTTGTTATATATATATATTAAGGATATCAGTGATAAAACTCACTTCACAGTCATCACTGTCTAGTAAAATTGAAGTGTGCTGATTTGATCTTTTTGCCGCCTGCAATCAAAGAAAAAAGTTGTTTATATGAAACTCTTACTGTAATATTATTACTGAAATGTGTCAGAATAATCTAAATTCAAATAAACTGATATTCTAGGATGACCAATATAGAAACTAAAATTAATATACTGTTGTTAACACTACCTGCTTGAAAATAAACATAAAACACTGGAAAAAAATAAATTATATTTTACATGTAAATTTTGACTGAGATATAAAAAAAATTTTTTTTTGAAAAATAATGTTAAAAATAAGATGATAAAACTTACTTCATTATCATGGTTTTTTGAAACTGCAGTGTTTTGACATGATTTTCTTGTGACCTGCAATCAAAGCAAAATGTTATTTATACAGAAAAGCTGATGAAATGTCAGATGGCTTTTCACAAGAGTAGTCTAAATTCAGATTAAATAAATATCTACGTCATGCTATTTATATTTGATAAAAGTCAGACACTCACATATACAGAAAATGTCAGATTCACAGTAATACTCTATATTGTTTTATCCCATTAAAAAAAAAGAAAAAAAAAAAGAAAGAATTATATATATATATATAACAGTTTTCTTTTTTTTTTCTTCTTCTTTTTTTTAATGGTATAAATATAAAACACTATATATATATATTATTTTTTTTTTTTAAAGTGATGAACAATCCAGAATTAAATGTGTACATTACCTTTTGATGGGACACTTTTATTTCATTCTTAAACTGCTCTTCCTTTTCCTTTTCTTCAGTAACCTTTCTATGAACTTGCTTTACAACCTTTTTATTCCTGGAATGTGTGTATCTACAAGAAATGTCTCCAGAAACTACTTCAGTCTCAACAAATGTCTGCTGATGTGCTGTTTTCACTTCACTACAAACAGTTGGCAATTTCACTGCATCATTTTGTGAGTGATTTTCTCCAGTTATTGAAACTCTGTTTCTTTTCTGTAGCTGAACTCTACACTCTTTCAACATTCTTTTAAAAGTTTCAGTAGAAATAGCTGAAGAATCTCGACGATTGTTAGGTGAATCTGAAATTTTATCATCCTTGGATTGTTGTAGCTGCTTTTTCTTTTGTTTACTTGGAATTTGAACAGGTTCTGGTTGAATTAGTTTATCTTCTAGCCGTGAACTGTTTAATCTGTTTTGTACATCCACACCCAGTTCACCGGTATTTGTCTGGATGCTTTTTTGATTCGTACACTGTTCTGAAATATTTGTTGCGGTTGTTTTTTGAGGTGCATGTGGTTCTGGTCTTTCCATCATCCTTGTGCTGGGCAAATATCTAACAGGTGAAATATCTTTCATGTTGTTGTATTTTCTGAAAGCTCTGTCTAGTTCACGACGATTAGTTTCCAAAATTTCCACTTGTCTTTTTCTGGTCAGTTTAACTGCTGAGCTGTTATTTCTGTTAGTCTGTCGACGTACATTCTGAGAACCTCCGACACATTTAGAATCCGTTATAGAAGACTTTTTTCTGGGTGTCTTTTCGGATTTTTTCTTTTTCTTTGTGTCCTTTCCAGTTTTGTCTGGAGTTATGATGATTTCATAAGGGTCATAATCTTTCTCAGTTCTGTTTGATGCAATTTCTGTCTGGGTATCCAACGATTCTTGACTGCTTACCTTCTTCTTCATCCGAAGTTTACAATTTCTTGCCGACGTGCTCCTGCATTTTTTATCTGTTAAAGCTCTTGTGAAAAGTAATTTTCTTTTTGCAGTTTTGGTCACAGAGAAATATCGCCTGTTATTTGGAACCAGCTCGTCGTAATTCCTTGATTTCATGATTTGATATCTCTGGTTTTGATTAACATGAGATCTGCATTTGTTATTACAGTCCACTGGCTGTTTATTTTCAACTAAGGATTTCACAGTGTTATTGGCAGAGGCTTCCTTAACAGGCTCCATCTTCCTAGCTGGATTACTAATACATGGTGAAATGATGTTAGGTTTACTGTTCACCCTTGATGGAGACTTATGTGCTGTAGAACTTTTTTCAGAATATTTATTCTGCAGCTGTGCTTTACTGATTACTGAACCATCATCACAACATTCATGCTGTTCTGGATTATCATCCAAATCATTATCTGAGCTACCTGATGCATACTCACAAAGAAAATGTGAATTACTGTTATTTTTTCTCTTCTTATTTTCTGGCCAACTCAAATTTGATTGATGCCTTTTTCTTTTCATCTGTGTTTTAAAATCAGTTCTTTCATGACTTTCTTTCACTTCCATCATGTCCTCTACTCTATCCTGTTCTTGAGAAATCATTGACATTATGTTCTTCAGCCTGGCAGCATCAGAAGACATGTCTGAAGTTGACCTAGCTGATTTGACTGCGGTATATTCAGAATGAAGTTCCAAATTTTCAGGTTTAGTTTTTTCTGTTGCCAGTGAGTTAATTCTTTCTGAATTTTGGTCCACAGGTTTCATTTTCTTAGTCTCAGATCCAGGAGGTTTCATATCTTCTTGTGATTCTGAGGATTTTAAGTCTTTCATCTGTTCACATTTTGCTAACATGGGTTTAATTTTCACTGGTACAGACATCAAATTTTTCATTTTGTCAGTATGAGGTACTGAGGGTTTCAATTTCTCTTCATCAGCATTTGATGCCAAGGGTGATGCCATATTTTCTACACCATCTGTTTCTGAACTATTTTCTTCAGAATGGCTTGCTTGGTTCATTGGAATCAATTTCTATGGTTATCTGATGTTCAATCAGTGCAGGACCAGATTGTGTTGCTAACTGAACATTTTGTCCACTGCTTTGAGGACTTTGTTTTTCACTAGAATTTAGTTCAAATGGACACACTTTAGCTATTTTACTGTTGGATTCATTTGACCGAGTGCCCATTTTAAGCAGGTCAAACGTTGATGGATTCTGACGTTTCAGTTCTGCTAGTATTTTTGGAGATAATTTGTATGATCTTGGATTTATATCAATACAGTTAGGCAAAGCAAATGCTGTGGAATATAAAAGCATAAACATTATTATTGTATGGTGAAGGTTTTAAATTGAAAATGCATTGTAGATTATTTCCTGAACTGCTTGCTTTCATGGTATCATACTGTTGCTTTTCCAAGACATGCAAAATATGGAAATATTATATGCCTTGCTGATCAAATATAAATATGTTTTTTAAAAATTTGCAGTTTTAATTTGAATTATAGAAAATTATCTTTTATGATTATGATTATGATTTAATAGTTTTTGTTTTAATAACTGGTAAATTATTAATGTATACAATTTTTCAGGCAAACCACTACAAACTAGAAAAAAAAAAATTGTGATGCCTACAAAACAATCAAATTATTTAAATCTTTCTGTATTAAGAGTGTAAATTGAGAATATTTATTATGTTTCCAAATAACAATATTATCAAACTGCAATGTTTAGATTAGGTATCTTTAACAGTTGTGTCATCAAAAGTATTTTAACAAAAAAAAAAAACCATTAAAAATGTTACACATATTTTCATTATGTATATATATTTTTTTTTAATCTTAAATATTCAGAATAACAAACATCAAAGTATCTTCATGGAATAATAACAATGACAATAAAAAATTAAAGATGAATATTTAAATTAGGGATAAAAAAATTTCTCATCTGAAATATAAAGCTCTAAATAACAGTTAAGTTAAACATGCATTTACAACATTTTCAATTTTTTACTTCCTTTTTTTTTTTTTACAATATTATTATTTTTTTTTATATATATATATCTACTCATTTTCTTAAATAAGACTATAGTTACAGACTGAACAAGACTTAAAGAATTCAAGCTAGTGTACTGACCTTCAATTTAGTACATTTTACTCGATTTTAAAGAAAATAATCTAACTTACTGTTATTGTCTGGTATGAAGTTGTCAAGTGAAAACTCTGGAGCAAGAAATGAATGACGTAAAGGCTTGTGATGGAGTCAGTCTTTCATCTACAATTAAAAAACAATGTTTTCACATTCCAAAGAAAAGCATTTTAGTCATAAAAACACAATATGATTTAAATTCCAATTCTTGATTTGTGAATGATGAAATGTTAGGACCTGCTTTAATCCTTTAAAATGAAAATCTAATTATTCTGCATGGCATGTTTGTTTTTGACTGAAGACAGATTAACAAAATTATCACAAGAAATTAATACATTTTTGAAAGATAAATTTAATACCCCCCACTTATTATTTTTTTTAAAACCACACTAAAAATGAGGCCACGAAAAAGTACATATAAATAACTTTTGATTTAACATACAACATGGTTAGAAAGATTGAAGAACAACTAAAAACATTGAAGCCATTTTTTGAAAAAAAAAAGAGACACTATTTTAAAGATCTTTACCCCACATTTTACAAAGAACTGGTTTTACATGTATTTGTTTCTTTATGGTGGGTTTTATAGAAGGGATTTGGGAGTGAAGGGAAATGGACAAAATTTGAACTTTTAACAGCTTCGACCAATTATATCAGCTAGGCTGCCGGTACCTAGAATAATAATAAAAAAAAAAAAAAAAAAAAAAAGGGAGAAAAAGAAAATAAAGAAAACCTCATCACAACCAAATAAAAATACAACAAACAAAAAGGAAAAAATTAACAACTAACTGTTATAAATGTATTAAATTATAATATTTCAGTAAATAATTATTATAATAAAACTGGTAAAAAAACAAAGCCAAACTAAATCTTGTATCAAGTCAAAACTAAATCCAAACATGTTGATCCTTTTAGCAATTAATAAATTCATCAGTCTATGCATTTACCCTACAGGCAAATAAATTACTTTATCATTCAATGAATACACCTAAGTGTGGTATAAATATCATATTACCTGGATCATATCTTAACAGTTCAGCCAGAAAATTAGCAAAAGCATAGTTTCTGCTGCCTCTCAAACGCTGCATTATATACATTGTAGCTGAAATATAAAATTAAATATACATAATAACATCTTTACTTTACACATGAAAATATAAGCAGTTTAAAAAATCTTTTAATAATATCAGTAAAAATATTTACCATCAGGTTGTGCATTTCTTGATGTTACTGACTGATATTTCTCGAAAAACTTTCCTCGTCGGAAAATGCTAGCGGGAAACCAACCCAGAAGTTCTGTCATCTGTAAAAGCCATTATTATATAAAACCAAGTAACTACACACATTATAGCTTCTTTTTATTACCAAAACCAGTGGATATAAAATCCATCTAATTAATTGTTGTCCTCACCAGCCGGAACTACTCTTTCAAGCCACGTGACGTTCATTCACTCGCCACACTGTTTATGTGTCGAGACGCCACAGTTGTGTATCGTCAATTTTCTTTAGGTTTTTAATTTTAAAATGTTTAAGCCTAATTATTTACATATTTAGATGCCTTGGTACCAGAAAACCAGAAAATCCAGAAATCTGGAAAGCCTCAGGCCCCAAGGAGTCTGGATATTTTGGTATGGTACCTGTATGCCAAAAACTCAATATACAGCTCAAACGTACATATGCACAATTTCTAATACAATAACAGAATGGATTACAACTCACATGCATAGTTATAAACACACACACACACACACACACACACACAACATACAACAGGTATAAATGAGTCTTCCATGGATATTATTAAATTTTTATACATATTTGATGAATATAATATAAACTTACACTGTGTAAAATTTCATCTTTGTTAGTTCCACAAAACAAACTCTCGCCGAGATAGAGTTCTGCCAACACACAACCCAGAGACCACATATCAACTTCCGTGCCAAAAGGAATTCCAAACATGACCTGAAAAAAAAAAAAAAAAGTTTTATTAATATTTACCATCTTCTGCAAGATGTTTAAATTGACCATTACAAGAAACTTTACTTAAAATCAATCAATCAGTCCATCATTTGGAATCTATTTAAAACTATGATAGGTTTCCAGCATGTTACTCTCTGTGACAAACCAGTTATAAGATACAGACTGGAATGGGAACAAAGCCAAATAGGCTTACAGATAAGAATTTAATTCATTACAGAAAATCCTAAAATAAATTAAATACACCATTTGAATTACATACACACAAACATATACACAGAGACAGATGTATATATTTTTTGTGGGGAGGAAGGCAAACGTAATTTACAAAATATAATAATACATTTCACAAATATGAACTCATTATTCTGAAATACATATAAATACTGATATACACATCCACTGAAATTGACAACAATAAAGAAAACAAATAAACCAAAAAATACTCTATTTTTTAAGCACAATTTTAAACATTAAATTAATTATAAGACAGCTATACAGATGCAGTGAAATAATTGTATCCCCCTAAAAAATAAAAATAAAAACAAAACACAATAAATAAAAAAACAAATAAATAAAAAATAAAAAATATAAAATTTAAAATTTAAAATCACCTCTGGTGCTCTGTACAGCAAAGTCTGCACCTCAAAGTCATGGTAGTACAGGGACACCTCTTTGAGTGTGTGATGAATGGAATTTCCAAAATCTATCACCTTTAGTGAACTCAGATCATTAACTGAAATCACAACATACTTTTATTATAACAGAGTAACTTTTTAAGTTTGTTAATAATAATAATAATAATAATAATAATAATAATAATAATAATAATAATAATTATCAAAATAATACAAGTGGTAATAATAATAATAATTGTAATAATGATAATGATAATGATAATAATAAAAACTGGATCAACATAAATTAAACACCCCCAGAGAATTCTTATCTTTATTAAACACCAGCAAAAAAAGAATAATAATTAATCAAAAAAAAAAAAAAAAAGCTTACAGAATATAAATTTGTTTTATACCTGTAGTCTTAACCTCCTCAAAGGCACAGATTCTGATAATTATGTAGTCATTTGAATTTCAATTCTATTTGCAGTTAATGTCTCCTGTTATAACCGGTCAATTTTAAAATTATTTTTGAAAAATTCCTACACAAAACAATTATCTGTTTCCTTCTTTATTTATTTTTGTATGTATTTTTCTCTGATAAAATACTGAACACAAATAACAACAACAATAACAGAACTAACCGTTCTGGAGAAGAATGTTTTCTGGTTTGATGTCTGCATGTATTGTGTTATGTCTTTGAAGAAATCCGAGAACTTTCAGCAACTGGAAAGCAACTTTTCTGATATTCTTTATGAGCTGTGACAGGGGGAAAAAAAAAAAAAATAATAAAAAATAATAAAATAAAATAAAATAAAATAACCTATAAATTAATAATGAAAAATGTATTTAAAAAAAAAAAATAGAGATTAAAAACCCTAGAAAATCAATAAAAATGTACAAAATATATTAGTCATTTAACTAGTTAAATTTCTTTAAAACATGACTTATTCTTAACAGAACAGTAATTATGGTTAAAAATAACCAACTAAATAAAAAATAAAAAAAAATTGTATTGTAATTAAAAGAAATAGCTACAAATATAGAAATAAACAGTAGTCATATTCAACTGTTTGTTTTACAGGATGCATTATATCAAACCTCAACAAAAATTTTATGGTTTAAAAACTAAGGGAATACAAATATATGGTTTAATAAAATTCTTCACACACCCATGTTGCTATTTTATTATTTAGAACATAACTCAAAAAAGAAAAATACAGTGATAAAAAATAAATACTGTTACAAAAAACCTTCATAAAACAACAGTCTAATATTTGTTATCTTTTAACATTAGAGAAATGTCAGCCCAAATGGGACTGTCAGGTATGCTCTTTTATTATAACTACAGAAAAACTGTGTTGACTAGATTTTTAAAACTGTTTACTTTTCTTGTTATACTTTGTTATTAAGATATTACATCAAGAAATACATTTTACATGGAAGGATATGAGCAGTAAAAATTATTATGTTTTTAATCTATTTGAAAGAATTCTCTCACATTAACACTCGCACTGTGACCTAGCTATGTACTTCAGTTATCACTGATCTGCAGACTTGGTACTTAATACCTTCAATAACTAAGTGATTATAAAACAAATGTATGGTGATATACCTGGCTATTTGGCAGATTGAAATCTTCAAACACATCAGTTATTGGGGTGGGGTGAAGAAACTCAAACACCAAACATAAGTGTCCATTAAAGGTAAAAGTATTCTAAAAAAAAAAAAAAAAAAAAAAAAAAAAAAAAAAAAATAAAAAAAAAAAAAATAAAAAAAATGCACACTAAATGTTAAAATTAGGCCCAATATTTAAATCAGTTTGTTTTTAACATTCAAACTAACAAAAAAAAAAAATAAAAACTTTATATATATACATACATATATATGCATGTGTGTATGTGTGTATGTACGTATGTAGTTTCTCTGTATTTTCATGGACTATTAATCAGTCTAAAGCAATGTATCTATCATGTTATATCTAAACAGAAAAAAATATAGTTATAAAGAAGATACAACTATGAAATGCAACTTTAACTTAAATATTCTAAGACCAGTTTGCACAGAATTATGTAATTCATTTCAGAGTTTTTCAAAAAAAAAAACATAAAGGAACTAATCATACTGATAACAAAATTAAAATCTTTGTGACTGACAAGGGAAATAACTCCAACAAGTCTAGACTTTATATCAGCAATGCCAAATGTCCACACACAAATGCACAAGGATGTAAATAACTTAAACTTGTGGGTTTTTCCCCTCCTAAAACATAAAGGTAATTTTTATACAGTATAAGTATTATACACTGAAAGATTTTTAAACAGAAACTATATTATTATCTATTTAAAATACTTTATTAGAAGCAAAAGGTTTGTGATAAATAAAAAATTACTTGGATGTATATCAAATAAATTAAAGCCATGTTTATACTCCCAGTTTATTAAGGTTATTGATATATTACTTAAAAATGAGTAAACATGCTGTGAGTAAAATATATGAAAATAACAGTAAATCCTGAATCACTGTGGGAAAAGATGGAGACTTCCTTTCATTCTCATGTGAGAAACATAATGGTTACAAATGGTATAATTTTTCACTGATATTGTTAAGAAAACAAGTGGACATAAAATACATTCAATACCATGAATATTACAGAAAAAAAGAATTTAAAAAGATTATAATAAGATTCTGCAGCACATGCACATTTACGCATAGTATTATAAGAAATACACAAAACATATCATATACACCCATATATACAAAATATGAAGATTTAAAAACAATATAATAAAATACTGCCACCCAGATACATTTTTATATATACTATTAAACAAACACACACACTATAAAGAATTTAAAAACAATATAACACACTACCATGCATACACATTTTTATGCATACTATTAAACATTCAAAATAATATGCACACACACACAGACACACTCACACACACAAGACACACACACACACAAAACACACATTATAATACATACCAGTAGATGTACTGTCTGAGAGAAATTACAAGGATCAGCAACAGCCAGCCTCCATAAACAGTGTACTTCCTGCAGTCCTATACTGTAAAAGGACTTGTGCATCACTTTTATTATAACTGGTCTCTCACTGCAGAATGTGTCCTGTAAAAAAAAAAAAAAAGCAACAAATATTAATTAGCATATTGAAAAGTTTAAAAAAAAAAAAAAAAAAAAAAAAAAAAAAAAAGGTAAAATAATAAAAAATGATTTTAAAAAATATAAATAACTAATATAAATAAACAAATAAATAAATAAAATTCATTCATTCGTTAAATAACAAATTTTAAAGAACAATAATAAATATATGTTAACCTATTAGTACACTAGTGTGGTTGCTTTTCGGTAGTTTTCGTACATCTGTTAATTAAAACATGTATTTTCAATGACCACAGGCATAAAATGATGTGACAGATAAAGATGTTGCTGCATAGTGGTGCAAATACATACATTTTACAATGTTTATAAAGTTGGAATTAATTATTTATTTCAGAAAATCTAAAATACACTTCTGTACAGTCAGCTTCTGCATATTCACTTAAGTTCTATGTTTTTGAATATTATGAAATATTATTTTATTCATTTGTAGAAAAAATAAAGTAATAAAACTGGAAAATAAAATAAAAAATAACAACAAACAAACCTTTGCTCCAACAATGACTGCAAACTGACCCTGTGATGACAGCTTGCCTGTCAGTCGATATCGTTTGGCCAAGACATGTCCATCATATGGACAAAACTGGTCACCTTTGCTTATTATCTTTTGGACTGCTGAAACAAAATTTAAAAAAATAATTAAAACATTTTTTAAAAAGATTTTCTAACTTCAGATAAAGAGAATGAAAAAGAAAAAAAAAAAAAAAAACCTTCCTCCAGTCAGATACCCTTTATAATAATTAATGTTAATAAATACACATAAATACAAAAAAAAAAAAAATATATATATATATAAATTTGTTTTAGTATTTTTATTCTGATAATCAAATTATTAAACTAATTCTTGGTTTTTAAAGACATTTTTTTTTTTTTTATAAATATATCAGAAAGAATATCTGTTGTATTGATTAAAAACAATAATTTAGTTACAAATGTAATAATTGAAAGTCTTATTATTTAATGTAAATTTCTGTTTATAACATGAGCTATTTCAAGTACAGTCTGGTTTTAAAATATGACTTAGGGAACAGTATTGCACAATATCAGAAACTGTGGAAGTTTGATGAATTTACACTTTATCTTAGAAATGACAAAAATGCAAGTGCATTTATATATTTTCTTATATACAGCAACCTGAACACATTTTTAATAATATTTAATGTTTTATAGGTTTTACATATTTTTCTTGTGGACTGGCAAGGTGCTAATGCAGCTAAATTGATCACATAAAACTTAAATAGATATACATGAAAGAGATATAATTATGCACTCAATATATCAAGAATAAGGTTTATTTTGTAATGATTTTGTATATTTATCTGTTTTAAACATACTGTAATAGGTTAGGAAAACACATATCTTAATCTCAATGAGTCAACCTGATTTTAGGAAACACCCCTTCAAAAATTTGGTAAGATCTATATTTAGTTAGGGATCTGCAATGTCATAACCAAGAATTTACCAACAATGCCCAATGAATCTGTTCTAATTTACATAATAATGAACTTCTGTTATTTTTTTTTTTTTTTTTTTTTTTTTTAAAATGCATATCTTATTTCAAAGTTCTTCCATGATTAAAGTGTTTATGGAAACCCCAGATTTCCTGTGAAGATTTATCAATTCCAAATTCATATGAATAAAAAAAAAATCTCCAGTATTCACATAAAATTTGAGCAGTAATTCTCAGTGTTATTTCAGTCATTTAAACTTTAAAATTAGAACTCACTAATCCACTTCCTAGTTTCTTTAAAAAAAAAAAAAAAAAAAAAAAAAAAAGAAAAATACCCATAGGAAAAACCCAACACTAAAAAAAAAAAAAAACTCACTTGTCTGCTGAGATGAGGTTCCTTTTTGTATTCGATTAAAAACATCTTGCAGTCCACCTGTGACATAGGCACTAACATGATATTGAGGTGGGTTGTTCTGTATGTGATCTTTTGATGACCTATAAAACAATTACATTAAACCACCATATTTACACACACACACACACACACACAGATAACAGGGGTGTCTGAACTATGATTCATGTGTCACATGTTTAATTTGTTGGGTTTTTTTTTTTGCTTATAACATTTACTGTTTTAGGTTTTTCAAATGTATTGTTGAAGCCCTTTTGTTAATTTCAAATAATGTTAGGGCTATCAAATATCTGAGTTTATCGTTTATAAGTAATAAAGTTATATTAAGCACATTTTGTCATCCTTTACATATCATCAGCCAGAATAAATGATTAAATATTTAATAATACCTCAGTATATATTTATAATGTTAACAGTTATCATGGTAGATGTAAATTCATTTACAATGCGATCTCAGTGTATTTCTGGCATTATTATTCTGTTGTGATTTAATTAAGTTACATTATTCATTTCTTGCTTAATCATAATGAGACCTGATTCTACCAGTTAGTGGCCTTTTCATCAGTTTGCAGCAATGGATATTTCTGTATCCACCTTGCCACTGACAGGAGACCAAATACCAGTCTGGGGAATGTTGCCTGGGACAGGGGACTGTACTTCAAAATATTATTTTTACAGGAATGGTTAGGTGTAAAATTAGAACCCTTTTTACGAGTTACCAATTTAAAAAGCTGTATGTGCAATGTACAAAATTACTGACAGGGAAAAACTGAAACAGTTCACAGGCTGTTTGAAATAACTTTAGTTATAATCATATGCAAATCTGGCAGAAGGAAAATAAAGCATTTATTTTTTTATATAAACTAATACTAATAGAGTTTAAATGAACGATTTTGATTATAATTAATAGTACTTACTGAAACATGAATCAGTTTATACATTTCTAATTTTTAGAATCTGAATTAAATGGCAAGACTGTTATGAAATCGTTTAAATAAATTTATAAGCGTAACTTTGAACTTCGGTATTTGATATCTCATAATAATTTGATTTATTTGGTGTAAAATATATGCAAACTGAATTTCAAATGATTCACTACGTTCCAAAAAGGATTTTCAACATCATAACAACAGAAATCATCATGCTTGATCAAGTTTACGTATTAATGTAAAGTGTAATATTAAGTTATTAACGCCGTTAATAACGGAAATCAAATGGACAGAAAGAAAGTGAACTTGCTTCTACAAGTAATCTTGTATTATTCAGTACATTTTTATTTTGCAAGGGAGTTAGTCGTCACACAACAGTTAAAAACTACACAATGTTTACCATTCGGGCTTAACAAAAGCACTCAAACGATCCATCGTTAAAGAAAAACATTTCCATTTGAAGCTTTCATCTTCCCCGCCATGTTATTTTCAAATCTCGTATTATCTCGGGTTCTAAATATGCAGATACCAAAGGTTAGAGGTTGCGTCAGACCAGTATATTTGTAAACAAATCAATATTACTAACAAGCTTTGCATGGTCAAATATACATATGTTTATTAAATAATAATATGAACTGCAGACTGGTTTACTAATCTAAATGCTGCTATCAAAGTCGCCATGACGTACCCAAAACAAAACGCGCCAATACGTCTTGCAGACAAGCCTGCGCTGCCAGATATCGACAAGCAGAAACATGCGAAAACACTGTAATATGATTGGATGCCTCGTTTTGGTTTCGAGCGAGTGACATCATGCTTCTAAAGAAAGTGGCACACGTATTTCCTCACATGCATTCCAAAACGTGAATAATTTCTGCTGGGAAACATTACAAGCACAATATCGAAGAAGGTAAAATTTTTCTGTTTTGTTTTTAAATTATATAATATGCAGTTTTGCTAATGTGCATAGATAATAATGCAATTTAATAACATTTCGAGATGACAGTTTACTTGGTTCTTAGATGTTAAAAAAGACTCGTTCATAAAACCAAAACCATGCTGTTTTGTTTACATTTTGTGTTTTTGTTTGTATGTGTTACTACGTCTGCATTTGAGTCATTGACAAACTTCCAGCAGTCCGTTGTCCGCATTGTAATATTCAAAGTGTATTTGTAACAATAATAAACCACGAAACATATTGGTTACGTTCAACGAAAAACATACAACAGGTCGCATCTCATTAAATAACTAAATTTCCATCTCATAGAATATTTATTAGGATCAGCTGATGTATAGATTAATAAGAATTTCCACTGAAGATGCATGTCTGTGGCAGTAAACAAAATCATGTTTTTGTTTCCTTCAGGCAGATAACAAACAAATACCACTAAATCTAAAACTGAAATATGGTAGTAAATGTTTGCTTTTCACTATTTTAAAAACAGATTAGATGGAACCGAACAAATTCAGTTTTAGAACAGACAACTGTGTTTCACCTGTGCCAGACGTAGTGCTCAAAGATGTCGCCATGTTACTGTGCATTTTCTTTTTAAAATACTTTGTAATTCAGAATTAACCTAATTGTGCATGTCTTATTTAAATAATGAATAGCAAACAAAATTGTTAAATATTCTCAACTATTTTTGCTGTCGCCTCTTTATTTATTTATTTATTTATTTATTTATTTATTTATTTATTTATAATAATAATTGATTTTATTTTATTTTATTTTATTTTCAGCAAAAAATAAAGACTTATTGGATTACCAGGAGAGGGTCTGTTGAAACAAATGAAACTGCAGACCTGACATGGATGACTTTGAGGAGAAAACAAAAAACAAACACCCGATCCCCAAGATCAGAGCAGACAGTGAAAATTCCAGTAGCGGATGGCGCACCCCTGTTTCACACACGCGCGACAGTGGGTACGCCACTGACAATTCACCTGCGACATACCAAACCAAAACACACTTCACATTCGACACCTTGACTCAAGCTGCCGAGCAGGGCGGCGCTGTTGGGGGTGACGGTGAGGGTGACGGGGGTGAGGGTGACGGTGACCCCGCAATAGAAAGTTTTTCTTCTGTTGGAATCTACTTGGGTGAGGATGACGACGACGGTGACGACTCCCCGTTCTTGGATAATCAAATTTCGGACAACCTTTTGGAGTCGCGAGAGAACGTAGAGTCTCTTCAACTGGAGCGCTTCAGGCCGAGATCGGGCGCGTTTCTGCACGCGCTACCAGATCCACGAGTGCTGACGTCGAGCCAGGAAGGCATACCTGTGCCGTTGGTTCTGCCCGGGGGTCACAGGATTAGACCCTTGGGTCTTAGTCGAACTATAGGAACGCAAACGCCACATCTACACTGTCTTATAATAAGACAACTGAGGTCAGATGACGATGGACATAACTCGGTTCATGGTAAGTGTAACTTTTCATTTTAACGTTATTAAAGGTAAAATAGATATTGAGAATTTCCTCAAATAAATAAGTAAATAATGAAATAATGAGAGAGAGAGAGAGAGAGAGAGAGAGAGAGAGAGAGAGAGAGAGAGAGAGAGAGAGAGAGAGCACTCTTTAGACTTATGATGTGAAAGTTATACTGAATGACAGAGATGAGTGATTTCTTGTATATTCAGAACATTATTTTATTAATTTGCGGTGTCAAATCAAATGTAAAGTTCGTCAGTCAGTCAGTCAGTCTCAAATAACAAGTAAAGCCAATTTTAAACAAAGTATACTTTTTCTTGTACTGGCTTCAGATTGTAGAATTCATTAACATTACAATGCACTGAGGTAATGCTTAAGAAATATTTTCTTTCGGTGTATTGAATAAAAAGTTTAATGGTGCATTGCAGAGAGGGAACCATTCCAGAATAAAGAGCAAAGTTTCATAATTAGGTTATACCTACATGTTACGGGACTGCATCGAACTAAATGCTAGTCGTGTTAATAATTATTTATTTTTAGAACCGTAACATTACGATTTTTTTTCAATCGGATTATTGCGCCAGTCAGGGCCTGGAATACTCAAGTGTGTCGAGATTAACACACACTGATTTTATTGTACATGGGACAGTTTACGTGCAGTGATGACCTATGACACTATAATTAAGCTTCTTGCGTCATCACTAATCGTGGTAACATGATCTCTCTGATAAGTGCATTTTTAATTTTAGAACAGTTACGATTGTTGTAGATTGTGCGTGATTTTAAGACTGTTATTTCTTTAATTCTCTCTCTCTCTCTCTCTCTCTCTCTCTCTCTCTCTCTCTCTCTCTCTCTCTCTCTCTCTCTCTCTCTCTCATTTTAATTAAACTATTTCGTTTGAAAAATTTTATGTTGCGAGTTCCAGTTTTGATCCTGACTTCTAAATCAAAACAGATTAATGACAAAGAAATAAATAAAACTGCATTTTTCTTTCTTTCTTTCCACTTTAGTTGAACTTTGAACATTTTATATGCTTTTACCTACAAGTTACAACCAAAAGGATATTTTTCATTTTGTTTGTTCATTGTGATTAAAATATTTGTTTTTCTATTAATAGGTAAACAAATTTCATATAAAATAAAACTTATGTAAACATACTTAAATAAATAAATAAATAAATAAAGAAAGAAAGAAAGAAAGAAAGAAAGAAAGAAAGAAAGAAAAAATGAAAAGTTAAAAAAACCATAATAATAATAATAATACTAAAATAATACTACTAATAATAATAAATAAAATAACAATAATAACAATAAAAACAGAGACAGACAATGAGAAACCATTGTTTTTAAAACACAGTTCTTATCACAGCTGACGTATTGTTAATCAGGTCGACTTTACGCAACAAGACATGATAAGATTTTTTTTTTTTTTTTTTTTTTAACTGGCTGCTAAAGAATCTCATCATGAGTGGAGCTAGGGTCACGGGGACGCCTAGATTTATTTTGTCGACGACTTTATTCCTTCATAATTAAATTCTATTTTATCTAGTAAATTATAAGCACAGCAAAGACGGCGCCACGTACCCCCCTTCCTTTCTGAACTCGCGGGCCCGCTCCTCAATGTGTCCTGACACTTATCTTTGCACGATGTTACCGTACAGCCTGCAGGGCAGTTCCAATTTTCCACATCATTTGCACGAGAGATAATGCGGGGCATCTTTAACTGGATGAGGTTGTAACCCCTCTCAACTTCGCTGCTTTCACTTTTTAATCAAGAAATGAGAAAATGATCTTTCCTTTATTCTCCGGCGAAAACATTTCAGAGATACGTCGGAATAAGACGCTGTGGTTTGCGTATGTATATAGCTGCGTATAAATCGTGAAGAGTGAGATGATAGATGATACCCCCCCCATCTCTTTATTGTGTATTTTCGATGACAAAACATTAGTTTTAATACAACAAGCGATTAAGTGTTGTTTATTGATGTTTAGCTTACTGAACTGATTTTTCTTCACGGATTAATATTTTTTAGAAAATATTGTGGAAGAATTGAAATTCATTTTATATAAAATTCGTTAAACGACCTCATAATCAAACGTAGTAAATAGATAAGTAAGTAAGTAAGTAAGTAGGAAAACAATAATAATAAATGTACCAACGCAACAGAAAAACACCCCGAAAACCCAATGAAACAATAAAAAATAATAACAAATAAATGAAAAATGTTTATGTTTTAAATACACATAAATCAGTAAATAACTGCCAGTAATATCAACAACTGCTGATTTCATCTTATGTTAATGATGGTGGTTATCATAGTGGTATAGTAGTAGCAGCAGTAGTAGTAGTGGTAGTATTGGTGGTGACATAAAAATAGTAATAACTGTAGATGTAGTAGTTATAATACTAAAAGAAATAGTTAATGCTTTAGTAATGATCGCGTAGTTGTATAAAAGTAATAGTAGTAGTGGTAGTAGTTGTGATGGTCGTAGATGTAGAAATAGTAGTATCTGTTGTTGTGGTAGTTGTAACAGTGTAATATGCAGTAGTTATTTTAGTAGTCGTTTAGTTGAAATAGTAATAGTAGAAGCAGTAGTAATAATTGTAGTAGTAGTAGTAGTTGTTGTAGTAGTAGAGTAATAGTAGTGGTAGTAGTTGTAGAAATAATAATAGCTGTTGTAGAACTTTTAGAAATAGTAACAGCTGTTGTTGCAGTAGCTGTTATATGATGATGATGATGATGATGATGATGATGATAATAATAATAATAATAATAATAATAATAGTAGTAGTAGTAGTAGTAGTAGTAGTAGTAGTAGTAGTAGTAGTAGTAGTTTCAGTCATGAGTACCGCAGGATACTGACTCATAAATTTTGACCCAATTACACAATTTGTAATCAGTGTTTGTGGAAGCCTACTCATTTATTAATGTTGACAGATTACTACTTGTACCAAGACAGACGATTTTTAGATTCAAGGGAAATAACTCTTTTGCCCTTCACTTTTCGCCATGCCAGAGAACTCGTGTTAAAACTGTACGTTTTGAAATGAATATTTTGACTGTAATCGTTAACACTATCCGTTTACGTCGCGTTGAATTTATCGAATAAGCTAATATGTTCCAAATCTGGTTTAGTTTGTAACTGGCCACAGGAACGCCTGGACGGGAAAGAAATAAAAAAAATAAAAATAAAAATAAAATAACAAAATTCTTAAATAGGAAACGTTATTTAAATTGATTACGTCACCTTGTTATCAAGCTATAATTAGCAACAGCCAACCCAGTACTTCATGCTGTACTAGTAAATATGACTAATGGTACGTAAAGTATGACATCGTGTGGTTGTAGATCTATTTTCACACTGCTATCTTACAATTGGTTAGTAATTAATAAGCCACGCCTTCTGTTACAAGTGGCAGGAGCGTCAGCTCCAATAAAGGGTCGCGGTTTTCATAACGGCAAATCGCAAAAATAACTGAAGAAATTATTTCAAGTGATGCACCGTTAATCACCACCGCTAGTGAAAAATATTTTATGATTAATAGTAAACAACTGTGTTGTCATTTTGGAGAGGGATGAAGTAGGGGAATTTTATTTCAGTTTTCGATGAATAACATTAATTTTAGTAACAAAGCGTAAAACAAAAACAAAGAAAATAATAATAATAATAATAATAATAATAATAAATAATAATAATAATAATAATAATAATAATAAATTAAAAAATAAATAAATACATAAATAAAAAGAAAAGAAATAAAAATCTCCTTAAAGTTCACACGCTGTTTTCTTCAAATTTAAAGAATATTCTTCTTTATCTTTCACTTTTGGCTTCTTATGATATTTTTCTTCATGAATTAATAGTTAGCAAAAAAAAATCTTATGTAATATTTCTTAAACAAATTATATATATAAATATATTATGATCTGGTACTAGAGTTCATTAAGTGCAGGCGTAATGATTATGACCTAACAAATTAAGGGCGGTTGTTGCTAATGATTTGTTTTTAAAAAAAAAAAAAAAAAAAAAAAGCACTTGTTTCGCCAGCCTCCAGACATTTTTGTTTATTAATATTATTACTGCTACTTAGAACAAACCTAAAAAAAAAAAAAAAAAAAAAAATCACCCAAACCCAACCAGGGATGGGCATAGTGGTCAGAGTGGGGGAGTGGTGGTGGTGTGTGTGGGGTGTGTGAAAGGATTGTGTGCATCCTTGGTCTTATCTCCTATCAAGATATAAAAGGTGAGCTGGTGCTGTACTGCTGGGTTTCCTCTCTGGCATCGTTGACGTCATCGTCATCGTCATCATCATTTATTTATATATTTATTTATTTATTTATTCATTCATTCATTCATTCATTCATTTAGTTATTTATTTAGTTGTATTTTACGCTTGATAATCATTAGCGTTAAAACACACTGGGTTACTCTTAACTAAATATTATTTTGTTCATGTAACAGATGCTCCATAACGACCAAGTTGCAGGCGTCATTTTAAATTACAGTTTTACAAGAGTTAAATCCCCTTTTCTTTTCTTTTTCTTTTTTTAACTTCCTGCTTTTAGCGCCCGCAGCTTCTGCGACGGCAAATTGAGCTCGACACGATAGTTTCGGATCAAAGGACTTTTTATATGCGTCTCCTATCAGTTAATTAATCGCATACCACTAATTATCGGTAATTAACGGCTGAAAACTGACCATTAGCGGTCAAACCAGTCGACGGACAGTGCGGTAAGCCGGCTTCAGCAGTATCGATAACCCAACCTGTCCTTATCTGCTGCGTAATCGACAGCTGACGGATTTCCAAGGATTAATTCTCGTCTGCCGTTAATGATCCGAGATTGACTGAAGTTAATGTCGATAATAGCTAATAATGTAGATGTAACGGTCTTTTTATTGTTTTATCGGCGGCAGTAGAGCAGTAGCAGTTCTGCCATAATCGGAATGTGTTTCTCAACGTAACGTCTGTCTAATAATTTTGTGTTCTGCACTGGCAAGATTAAACTAATTTAAAAATATTAACTCAACACCTCTGTAATTTAACGTTATATGACGTGATGAACGCGGCTGTAGGGCAATCAGATAAGAAGAGAAGAAACCCACTGCCAGCAGTCCGTGGATTATGTCCATGTGACAAACGTGATGTTTAAATCATAAGTGCACTTTTCCAAATGAATGCACGGTAGATGTCATTTTGCTTACGTCAGACCTATGGCTTTAAGATTATTTTATTTATATCTTGTTTTTTTTGTTGCTGACCTTAAAACAGGACTAAAGTGAGGTTCGAAGTGTTTCAGATGATTGGTTAAACTCGGTTCTTGAGTCGGCGTTAATATGTTCAACAACAATAATAAAAAAGAGTAACAGCGGTATAATGATAAATGTCATTATCACATTATTTTAATTCGTGATCAAACATCTCCTACGTCTGTATGTATGTATGTGTGTATGTGTATATGTAAACATATTATAATATATATATTATTAAAAAAAATAAAATAAAATAATAATAATAATAATAAAATTAAATAAATAAATAAATAATGACTAAAAAATAATCGAAATCGAACAACCATTGCTTTCCTATCATTGCCTCAAAAAGTAGATTCATTATTTAAAGAAGTAAAAGTACAAAAAGGACTTTGTTTTGATCTATTAATCACATTGTCTGTT
>CM022665.1:41648651-41666151 GCA_012295275.1 Chrysomallon squamiferum
TTGTACTTCTTAGCTATATTTTATATGCCTTATGCAGTGTGACTGCTTAAGAAGACGTGAACTGTAAAAATATGGCATTGCCTTGCTTGCAGAGCCAAATGTCCACGAACATTCACTGTAGTATTTACTATTTTATGTATATTATACACACACACACACATTGTTCTTGTAAAATAACCACTTGTTTTATTGAAGATGAAGTTTTGCCACATATTGTAAACAAAAATTGGCAAATAATTTAATTCTTGAACTAAAAATATGAATATACAGTGATACAGATATTAGCTAGATCAACTATCGGCGATTTTGAAGTTAGAAATAGTTAATAGACTGTCTTGAAAAAAAAAATCGTATTTTTTGATTAGTAAGAATAATAAATATAATCTGTTGTGTGAGACCAGCTCGAATATTTAGCTTAAGCTGGTCCCACACCAGATGTTGTATTATAACAATGTTACGAGAATTTATTTCGTCCACCAGTTTAAATACGACGTACTTGTATCTATAATTTAAATACATATATCTAACAGTCACTATTTGTCAGATAACATAAAGTAACTATTCATTTATTTTATTTCATTCTCCACCTGCCATAAAGTCCATTTCACGCGGTGCCTCATCTTTATGTCACATATCCTTTACGATGACCCCCGATTTTTAATAATATTCATCACGTGTTGTGACCGGTATTTTAAGCGTAAATACTTACTTGTACAAATGTGATGTATATTTTTCTGAGAACTTCCAAAAGTGCTTTCAGCATGCCGTGTTTTGTTATAAAAACAGCGGAAATGTTTAGGTAGACTGTGGCTAGAAAAAATTTGTTCGAAAGATTTTGCTCAAAAACTAGTTACATTTTGAGGGCACTTATGTTTTGTCGTCTGTTTCCGGAATCAATTGTACTTTTCCGGAAAAAACGAAACAAAAACGAAACTTCGCGAAAACACGTAAAGTTAGCATTACTTATTAAAACATTCCATTACGTACGTAGCCTGTAGGTCTGTTTGTAATATTTAGTAAAATTTATTTGTTATGCTGTATCAGTGTAGTATCGGGAAATAAACTTTTTACCTTTAGTTGAAACAGTGCTCAGTTTTAAAATACATATTTAGAGTATTGCGTAAAGAATATGAAAGGGAGGGCTATCCACTTAACGTTAATTTAAAATTCTGTTTCAGTGAGTACGTAGGTAATAATGATGTTAATTCTGGAGATAAACAAAGCGGTTTATTATTATTATTATTATTATTATTATTATTATTATTATTATTTCTGTCTCAAATTAAATTCTTCTTTTTCCAGAAATTTGTTGAAATTGCATAATTACTTGCGAAATTGCATAATAATTTTAATGTTTTGGAAATCATGTTGTTTTAATCCATAAATGTTTTTTGGTAATTTGATATTAATGAAATATAAATATATAAAGTTAATACAGACATTATGCGGACTACAATAACATACAGAATATGTTTATATATGTGCATAATAAATGTTCATAATAAAACAATAATAACTGGACAAAAATAATAATGATGATGATAGATATAATAATAATAATAATAATAATAGTAATAATAACGACAACAATAATAATAAAATCAGATTACAGTTAGACATAATAAATATAGATTCGATTTATTTGACTGATCTCTTTATTTTTTTGTTTTGTGTGTTTATACTGAACTATTTTTCATGTACATAATTTTATCACTTTGTATACATTTCAGTATTTTTCCCTGTTTTTGAACTTTGTAGAGTTTTAATTTTATTTTTGGTGCAGTAAATGGGTACATTGTTCTGTTTGTTTATGTTGGATTATGTTAAACAATTATTTATTTTGTTTTCAGATGTTAGCAGGAGAAATGTAGTCTGTTTTAAAAAGTTCCAAAAAATGTAAATTAACAGATTATGAAGTTTTGATAACAGTCTTGTGCCAAATTAGATCATATATAGCATATTTGTTTAACAGAGTGAGAGAGAGATAATATATATTTATATATATGCCCAGCGCACTAGGCTAACAAAAAAAAAAAAAATAATAATAATAATAATAAAAACTAAAACTAAAACATAAATAAATAAACAAAAGTAAAAAAAAAAAAAAAAAAAAAAAAAAAATAATAATAATAATAATAAAAGTAAAAATAACTAACTAAATAAACAGTTTATCTACAACCATCTAAACTTGTTAAATTTTTTTTTTTTTTTTTTTTTTTTTTTTTTAAAGTTGTCAGGTCAATAACTAGAACATGGAACTAGCCTAGTGTTCAAGCGCCAGTAATATAGAAAACTTAGATTCACATACATAATATCTGCCAAGAGAAGAAATACGTCAATCAAAAACAAATCATTATTAATCGTTAGTCAATACAACAGTCAGTGGTCTAGTCGGTTTAAAGTTTTATTCATTTTGATCTCAACCTGAGATGTGCTCCTAATGTAATATTGTACACTTACACTATTAAAATATATTAAAGTTTTATTACATGGTATAGAGAACGTAGTTAATAATCGCTAGTAAATATATTTCTGGCACTAGGATTTTTAATTATATTTTTTAATTAATTTTTTTTTAGCAGTTTGATTATTTTTTGAGTTAATTTTTTAATTTTTAAAATATTTAAATTTTTTTAATGTTGTTTTTTTTTTTTTAATTTGTTGTTGTTTTTTTTTTGTGTTTTTTTGGGGCAAATTTTATTTGTATGTTTGTTGTCATAATGACAAAATCAAGTTTTCCAATGATCTCATTTTCATGGACTTCTGTTTTTGTAGTCCAGGTAAATGTTTGTTTATTTGTTCGTTTGAGCCATTACATTTTACCCCCACTGAATGTATCCCACTCCATTGTACATAATTATATCCAGGTCACAGTCCACAGTTATGCTGGGCACGGATTGTTCGAGTTCTTCATTACGTCATCGTATCGTCCTTTTTGTTATCATCGCCATCAGTATTTCAGTAATAGCCAATCGCATGATCGGAAATCATCGGCCAGTTCCGCCACCCACTCGTAATCACTAACTACAAAACTTGGATTCAAAATTTAATGCCGTAGATTAAAACTACTGCCAAAAATAAAGGCAATTAAAAGCATTTTATTATTATTATTATTATTATTATTTTTTTTTTTTTTTTAAATTTATAATTCTTTCAGAACAGAAACTGCCAAAAATCGTTTCTTGGTAACTTAAGTAAAATTAACTTTGAAGGAATTTCCCGAGACGCTCGGATTTAATTTAGAAAATTTGGATCTTTTGCATTTTGTCCTGTTTTCGAGGCACTATGATATTTTATCATTAATACTATGGACAGTACCTTTGAGGAATGATCTAAAATTGTCTTCTAAGCAAATAATTTATAAACAATTTCTATAATATAATCAAATTGTATTCACGGTTTATTTGTCTAATAAGAACAAAAGAAAGCCAGGAATTATTATTGTTTTTGTTGTTTTTGTTTAGGCTGTTCTTTTATAGATATGTTTACGGGTAAATTTCATTTTTTACTTTTTTATGCCATAAACAGTAATCAAATTATTTCGTCATGATAGTGTTTCGGTGATGTCATAAAACACACAAAAACAAAATCTCCGGAATTTTCAAAGAACCAAAATTTTTATTCAATTTTGACAAATGAATATTATTTGTTGGATTAATTCATATTATCTTTTTCTCAACTTAATTATGTTATTATCTATATTTATCTATTTAATATGATTATTTATGTATTTAATTATTAGTTTTATGTTCTTCACGTTTTCAAAAAAAAAAAAAAAATAAAATAAAATAACAATAATGTCCATAAAAATGCAGTCAGTCATATGCACCATGTTTATAATATGTTACAGTATTTGTATTAACATTTAAAAGTGCTTTTTTTAATTTTTTAATATTATTATTATTATTATTAACAAAATGTTTACTATCATCATTTGAATTTGGCGCCAGAAATTCAAGACTCAAAATATTTTCAAAGGTTACACAAACACACAACGCACATTTCTAAAATTTTAGGATACATAAAATTTCCTTTTATAAAGGATTTCAATATTTCACAAAATTAATAATAAAAATAAAAAAAAAAAAAAAACGAGAAAAACATGCATAACATGCTTCAACATTTTAATTTTTATCTTTATCTCGTTTTCGTCTCTGTCTAGTATCATTTCATTCAAAGAGTCTACGGTTTTGGCGCCAAACGTCTGTAAACTGATTATTAAGGAGTTTAATGAAAGTCAAAATGTTTTGTTTTTTATTTGAAATATTGATGTTCATCTTAAGCCATGTCATATTTTTTCTCATCAGCAAAAGAAAATCATTTTCATATTATGGTACAAATGTCTATCATGGGTCATACCATTATATTGTTACGAGTTCATTTTTTAAAATATTTTTTATTTTATTTTATTTTATTTTATTATTATTTTTTTTTTTTTGTGATTTAATAAGAATTCATAATTTTAATCGAAAATTCCAGAAGTTGATATTGCCATTTTTTTTTTTTATCAAAGGCATTATACTTGATCTAATATTGGATATTTCAGATATTTTAATAGAGCATATTACCATTGTTATAACTGAGAATATTACCACTGTTCTAATAATGGATACTACTGTTATTTTAATCGAAGATATTGCTATTGTTTTAATAAGGAAAAAATTGTTATAAATAAGCGTTATTACCAGTATTGTATAAGAACATATCACTATTGTCGTCATTTTGGGAAATTACCATTACTGGAACAGGGGTAATATTATTTTTAAAAATAATTAAATAGTAAAGAAAGAAACGAGGGTAAAATACCCAAACAGGGCGTATTTAATAACACGTTAATTAGCATGTATTTTTGCAACATAAAGCAAACCATTATATATACGTAGAACTACAGCCGAAGTTATAAATAAATAAAAAGAGATGACTTGCAAAGATCTAAAATCAACATATTCTATCTGGAACCTTCTACGAAGGTGCAGAGGAGAATATGAATATATAAAAATATCACAATGAGAACGTCGTCTGCTTTATTCTGTATTGTCAGTAGAATAATTAATTTGGCGCTTAAGAAAAATACATGTCTCAGTTTACGGATAATTGTGTTAAAGGTACTTTCATAAGGTGCAACTTATAGTAACGTCATTATTTTGTAATATTATGTATTTAATTACCCCGACTAATTCATGCTGTAACAATGTCGATATATTAATTATTTATGTATACTATAAATTCTGATTATGTAAAAACGTAAATAATCATAAATTATTTGGTAAGGCTTATTAAGCACTGGTGTATTTCTCAACAGCCTCTATTTATTCAGCATATCGATTATGTTTATTTATTGTAATATCAAGTAGTCATTATTTTGTATATTTAATAATTATTTATTTGACTGATGTTTAAATAATTATCTTTTCTACATGATTCAGATCTTATAATACTATTACTTCTACTACTACTACTACTACTACTACTACTACTACTACTACTAATAATAATAATAATAATAATAATAATAATAATAAATGATGATGAAAACGATGATAATAGTAATAAACAACGTTACTATAAATTGTTCAGTATGAAAGCACCTTTAACGATATTTGTTTTATTGTTATAGAACAACACCACGTGACAAGAAGTGCCCACCATCGTGATGCAATAGAATTACTTTTAAGAATGAGTTCTTAAGATACGAATATGCAAATATCATTCATCAAACAGACATCTATTTTTAGAAATTTTTGACATCATTACCATGGTTACTGTTCAGTCAAAAATGTACAGGTGATTATTATTATGTGGTCAGATGATAAATGTGGCGATGATTTAAAAAAATATATAGAAATGAGACTCGATTCCATTTGAAAATATTTCCAAGATTTTGCTTTGCCAAATAATTTTTGGAAGATTTTTTTTTTTTCTTGAAATTTTGCTGCAACAGTTGTTTAATAATAAAAATATAATGTATTTAAGAGTTTTGTTTTTCTTAATATCGTGCTATTTGATATGTATGCGTGTGTGTGCGTATGTGTGTGTGACTGTGTGTGTGTTGGTGTGAGTGTGTGTTTATTTTTGCTTTTTATATATTCAAAATAAAAAGTATTTTGGTGTGTATGTTTCTGCTCGTACACACACTCACACAGTCTCACACACACATACACGCTTATATTTTTATAGATATAAACCATGCTGTGTCTGAAAAACAGTCTCATAACAACAACAACATCAACAACAGCTTTATATACATAGCTATTGCTATATGTAATTATTTTATCATTAGCGTAAATATCCGCACCAAAAAAAAAAAAAAAAAAAAAAAAAAAAAAAAAAAAAAAAATCCGTTACACAGTGTAAAGTAATCGAATCATTTCGGGTCGAACGAATCATTATCATGTCTTCTTCCTCCACTACCACACACACTGAATCTTTCCTGTCCCCCGTTAAAAGAGGATTATTGAGAATTAAGGAGACTAGGTACCTATTAGTCCGTGACAATCATACTACATATCAAAACTGTTTGACAAGCACACGGCAGCGAACATACAATTATAAGATCATGGTGTGTTGGTTCTCTTTAGTTTCACGATATCTTTCAATGTGAAAACGAAAAATCTCCATCATTAATGATAATCTCTCGGTTTTAACGCGCTCCCGTTATCTCACTGGCTAATTGAAATCTTTTTGACATATCCAGATTAAGAGAGTACGTTAGAAGTCAGAAAATGTCAAAGGATTGGAAGTCTTTCTTCGATCTCTTTCCCATTACAACTAAATGTAGAGTATTTATTATTCTGTTTTCTCACTGGGTCGAGTGAAGTCTTCTAAAACAGGTCTCCAGATATTAATATAATACTGGAATGTCCAGACTAATTTCTAGTTCCAGTGTTCTATGTTTGGTATATAACGTTTTATCTTATAAAAAAATTAAAGGTTTTACTTGGAAAATTTTGTGTTCGATTCCATGGTTAAGGTTAATGTTAGTGCTAGGGAAAGAACTGGCGTTAGCGATAGGGTTAGGATTAGGATGGCGGTTATGGTTATAGTTATGATTATGGTTATGGTTATGGGCTAAGGTTATGGTTATGGTTATGGTTATGGTTAAGGTTAAGATTCAGGTTAAGGTTAAGGTTAAGATTAAGGTTAAGGTTAAGGTTAAGGTTAAGGTTAAGGTTAAGGTTAGTTTCAGGGATTCGAGTACAGTTTGGATTGCAGTTAGGTTTGGGATAGCGGTTTCCGATAATGTAAGGTTTAGATTTGGAGTTAGAGCTAGTGTTACGTTTAGGGTTAGAATTAGGGTTAGGTTTACGGTAAATATTATGGTTGGGCTAGTGTTGGCGTTAGGGTTAGCTTTAATATTAGGTTTAGATTTAGGTTTAAATTTTGGGTTAGAGCTAGGGTTAAGGTTATGATCAGCGTCAGGGTTTGAATTAGGCTTAGACAAAATGCAAATAAATTCAAACCACAAACATCAGCTAAAATTACACTGAGTTATTCACTCCCTTCGTCCCTGCTTCCGGATTCTCTTTGATCTCGTGCATGTTAAAGTGATGCATTTATTTCTAAAACTGTTTTGTTGATGTCACAGTTGGTATTAGCTAAGTAAATGTCTGTATTGATATACACTTCAGGTCAATCCAGAAAGAACCACTCCACATACAATCACACCTCAGTATCACGCTGACGTAAGCTACCAATATGACCCACATCGATATATATATATACTCAACAGAAAATATTTTCAGACGTAGCATTATTTTCAATAATCATTGCTGAATGCACTGTGGTGTATTTGTGTATCTCGTGCTATTGGATTTTCTAACTAGCCCGATATTATAAAGAAAACTAGCCTAAGGCAATGTACTAGAGAATATATCAAACTCTGGTGTTTATATGACATTTCAAACCTTTTTTATATATTAACTTAAATAACAGTTAATGCATGTCAAACATGTATATTCATATATATTTAGATTCTTGTTCCAATAAGTGTCAGAAAACGGTTTTATTAAAAGATTTGATACCTCGCTGTTAATCGAAAACCAAATCAGATTATCACCTAATAAAATTTTAAAGGCATTTTTGCATAGAACGTACATTTTTCTGTGTACAATTAACGGGGGTAAAAAAGGAAAAGAATATTATATTTAAACACTGACAAAGACACATACGTGGTTTCTGCAACAGACGTGCTTCACAACAGCTTGCTTCGATTAGCACGTTAATTTATTCACTCACTCACAAACGTGCATGCATACAAATACGTGTTCACGAATTCAGACTCATATATACCTGCATACATATATACTAGGTAATATTTACGTACATACACACATACATATACACATACATACATACATACATACACACACATACATACACACATACACACACACATATATATATATACATACAATACATACATATATACACACATACATACACGCATGCATGCATGCTTAAACATACACAAGCATACATACATAAAGGACTACCAACAAATTGAATGACTCATCGTTAATTTTCACCAAAAAACAAAATTACGCCATAAAATATTATGCCCGTCTAATAAAATCATCAAATCTCCCGAGTCCTTTTTTTTTTTTTTTTTTTTTTATTTAGTCCCATAAGTTAAACATATCAATATATTATAAAGCTTTTCTCTGTTCCTGTCTGCAGAAAATAATGCTTACTTCAATAAATTACAAAGATGCCAGTTATTTCACGCCACTTGGGACGAACCAAAGGCGGCCTATAAGATCTGTTTATGTTCTGTAAGCAACAAAACAATGGACTGAACGTTATTATTATTATTATTTTTTTATTTTTTTTCCCCTGCTGTCTGGAATCGACCGGCGTCCCAGTTACATAGATACCGCAGTGCTGTTCAGTTCACACGTTCTTGTATACTCTGATTAAATACAAACGAAGAAGGCGATTGATTTGAGAAAATGAGGCAGATTTTTTTTTTTTTTGGTTATTGATTTATATCTACATATATAAATACAGACACAGAGACACACACACACTCATACAGACAAATATACACACACACATACATACATACATACATACATACATACATACATACATACATACATACATACATACATACATACATACATACATACTTTACCTACCTACCTACATATACACTTAGATAAATAAGAATAAAAAAAAAAAAAAAAAAAAAAAAAAAAAAAAAGACACATACGGACAGGCAGATACAAAATAAAAAGAGATAAAATAACAAACACTCATCATTGATTTTCATCTAAATTAGCTTTTTGTTACAGATGAACTATTCTAAAAAATGATTTTTTTTTTATTGTGACAGCCGTCGTTATTTATTTTTATTTTTTTGTTCCCCCTACTGCTCTGCCATTATTAATGTAGTAGTTTTGTAGATGGTTTCTAATACTGTTAATTATCGTAGGGCTCGGTAAATTATAGATGTTATGGCCGGAGACACGCCTAAGATATCGTTATTAATTAACAACCATAGCATTGAGTAAAACGCCTGACAATATTACTTTATCAGCGTATCATTGTCAAAAATACCGAGATGACTTTAAAAAAAAAAAAAAAAAAAAAATAAAAAAATAAAAAAACAGCAAAATTTAAATATTAAAAAGTTAATTGTAATTCCAACACAAAGACTGACAACTGATATGTTCCGATTAGTGATACACCAATAAAAATTGCTCATCAATGGTTGTAATGAAATTTAAGAAGAAAATAAATAGGACTATTTTCTTTTATTTTTATTTTGTTTTTATTTTTATTTTTTTTACTGGAGAGAGAGAGAGAGAGAGAGAGAGAGAGAGAGAGAGAGAGAGAGAGAGAGAGAGAGAGAGAGAGAGAGAGAGAGAGAGAGAGAGAGATCAAGGCGACATAGATTAATAAATAAATATTTTATATTAGGTTAATTTATCACGTGAAGTTATCTATGAGATTTATTAAAGTCAGTCTATATCTTATAGTAGCTAAACACTTTCGCGTGACTATAACAAAATCATCTTGCACGCAACGCAAACAACAAAGAAAAAAAAAAAAATGATGTTAATAAATTGAAATTTCCATAACATAATCAGTATTCATCCTTGAATGGATTATTGCAAATCATTTATTAAAAGCTTTTAAATGATGCTAAGTAAAACATAAACATCTATTTCACCAGTTTAGGAAATAAATTAAACGGAAAGAGCAGGATATTTTGATTGGGTGTTTACATCAGCATTAAATATGACCCACATTAATTATTTACGTCGACTTGACACCAAACAACTGCTTAACCAGGTCACACATCGGAAACGCAAACGTAGAAACAATGCATCCATGGCAACACAATACATACCATGGAAAGCCACTTCATAATATTTTCATAGACTTTGTTATGGAATTAGATATATAAAAGACACACACACACACACACACACACACACACACACACACACAAACAGCGAGCCAGGAAAAAGAGAGAGAGAGAGAGAGAGAGAGAGAGAGAGAGAGAGAGAGAGAGAGAGAGAGATAGACTCCCAAATTGCAGAATTATCTTATAAATTATACATGTGACATGGTATGTGAATCTGCAGATATAAATAAACTAGATAAGCTATTGCTTTTACGAAGGAATGTCTTCTGTAAATAACAGCTATAGGTTTCAAACATAATGATTACCATAGCAGTAGTTATATAGTATCAGTAGTAGCAGTAGTTGTACCAGCAATTGTAGCAACAATAATAGCAATAGTAGAATAGGAATTAGTAATAGTAGTAGTAGTGATATTGGTATTAGAAATAGATTATACAGTATCATTTGTGGTTTTATAGTATTAAAAGTAGTAGTTGTAGTATGGTAATAAATGTATGGTAGTAGCAGTTGTAGTGTAAGGTATTAGTAGCAATAAGCAGTAAACGTATGATCAGGTAAAATAAATTATTAGAACAAGCACTGACAAAGTACAGGTGTTACAATTAATATTCTATTTCGTGTAGCTGCGTTATAAAGCGTTATAAAGGAAATGAAGTAATTTTTAGTGTGCACTTTACGGAAAGAAGAGATGGCCCAAGTTCATTCGTTATTACTTAAGGATGGTGTGACAAATTTAATTTCAACTCAAGGGACGAAACTCGTCTTTTGGAAAGAGGAAAAGAAAAAATACTTCATCGCTTGTTTAAATCTTTGACAAAAAGCATACCTAAATTCAATTAAAACATCTCCGTATCAGTTACTGCACACACTGTAAGATTATGGGAAAACCGTTTCGAGGTTTCGTGTATGGGTTAAATCTTATATAGCAGCGAAAAAAACAAATCGACTCCCGTGGGAAAAATGGCGGAAAGGTGCAACCATGAATCGGGATATGCTAAAATACGGATACTTTTCCTGCCGATATTATCTGTGTTGTTCCGGACCAGTTTTTAAAAGTGAAGAAAGTTAATATTGATTTATTTTCTTTATCTGATGGTCCTCACAATGGAACGCCGCTAATTCGGACACACCTGCAGCACTTTCGTATCTGTCTTCGACCGTCTCCTATTACCGCACGTCGTTTAGATTACGCATCTCTGGAGAAGGCCATCGACTTTTGTTCGACACCTGAGAGTCAGAATTTATGTTTGTACTGGGGTGTTGTTAAATATTTATTCATCCTCACGAGAGTCACAAAGAGTTTTGGATTACATTACTGCCAATGAGCGAAACACTTGTTTTGTCTTTAACCGCTCGTAATGCCTTTTTGGAAGTTTATATTTCTTGTTCCTAACGCCTTACCCAACTGGTATTGTGTTTCATGCGACATGTTTGGAAGCATCAATTATAACTGCGAGAAAGAATAAAGTGTTAAAAGGTTCTGAAGATGACAAATTGGCTTTATTGGAGTGCTCAATGAATAACATCAAAAGTTAATAAGTATTAGAATATCGTTAACGCTAATAATAATAATAATAATAATAATAATAATAATAATAATAATAATAATGATAATGATAATAATAATAATAATAATAATGATGATGATGATGATGATGATGATATGAAGCAGAAGATGCAGAAACAGTAGTAGTGGTAGACAGAATAGGGACAATAAATAAAAAAATAAATAAAAAGGTGTTTGTTTATTTTGTTTTTGAACTACATAAACAATGTCAAGCCTATTAAATAACCAACTACAAATAAAGTAATGTAATAACAAACAACGGCAGCAACAAAAATAAAATGATGATGATGATGATGATGATAATAATTATTATTATTATTTCATGAAAACAGATCATAAAAAAACA
Organism: Chrysomallon squamiferum; assembly: GCA_012295275.1. NCBI lineage: Eukaryota > Metazoa > Mollusca > Gastropoda > Neomphalida > Peltospiridae > Chrysomallon > Chrysomallon squamiferum. The sequence continues at coordinate 41,660,937 of CM022665.1, forward strand.
ACAACAGTACGATCATAACGAACAAAAGCCCCACCTCTAAAACCGTTATATTAAACAGATGTAAAATAGAACCCATAAAAACAAAACAAAACAAAAAACTTCATAAATAAACTGTTACGTTCTGTAATACTTTTCCAAAACAAAGGTGCGCTACAAGAACTGAATGCACCCATGAGAACACACTGGGTTAGTAGTTCGTATATGAATTACAATTCGTGTCAATCACCAGACTCTGTACTCAGAAAGTGTAACATAATTAGCCACATTAACCCTGGCATCTCCAGCAGTCAGGTGATATAATAGACGTACACTCTTCGCCGTGGAGTGAGTAATGTCCTAATCTAACAGAATGTGAAAGACACGTACGTTTGTAACGAGATACGGGGTCCTATCATCGCCACGTGTTTCTGTGTGTGTATGTGTCAGATTTGCTTTCTGTAATAGTCCGCTGATTTTTTAATTTATTGACGATCATTTTTTTTTTTTTTTTTTTTTGGTCTGAGTTTGTAGATTTTTGTTATCTGTCAGACCCCCACACCTGTTGTCGGAAGGAGATGCAGGGAGAGGATAAACGCAAGGAACGAGGGGTAAAAAAACGGTTTTATTTAATGAAGCATTCAGCATATTTTTAATCTGTGATTATGTAAGGTCATTAGTACGGTTAAAGGGACAAACAGAATATGAGAAAGGAGGACGTTTTCTGGAAGGGACGTTATGCATGTAAAGGGAAGAACATAGTAAGGGATTTATTTGAACCAGTAGTTATGCACTATATAATATATATATATTGAGAGAGAGAGAGAGAGAGAGAGAGAGAGAGAGAGAGAGAGAGAGAGAGAGAGAGAGAGAGAGAGAGAGAGAGAGAGAGAGAGAGAGAGAGAGAGAGAGAGAGAGAGAGAGAGAGAGAGAGAGAGGAATAATTGTAATATTTTAAATAATTTATCAGAAATAGCACCAACAACCTAATCTTCTTTTACTATTACTACTACAACTACTGGAAAAAAAACCAACAAACCAACAAACAAAACAACAACACAAAAACAAAAAAAAACGAAAAAACAAAAAATATAATAAAATAACAGCAAATAAATAAAAATTGAATACGTAAATATATAAACAAATAAATAAAGAAACAAAGAAACAAAACAAAACAAATAAAATAAAATAAAGCTAAATAAAATAAGCATGAAAAATTAATTACTTTGATAATATTAATAATGACAAGAACTGTAACAACAACAATAATAATAACCTAACCTAACCTAATCTATCCCCACAACAACAACAACAAAAACAACAAAAACGAATAAAGTAATAAATAAATAAAATAAAAATATATAAACAACGTAGATTTTCCAAAATAAACACAAATTATTTCTCATTTAAACAATTTGCCGCAGAAGTTATTTCTCTAAATAAATTAAACATTAACAAAATGTCTGCCGGTAAGAAGTCGTCTGCAAACATGATTGAAATAGACCAGAGCCAGAATGCAGCGCAATGTCAGCAATAAACGGTCGAGCAAGTTCTGCTTGGATACAGAGTTTGACAAGTCGATATAAACAAATCCACGTGCTTGCAGTCTGCCTTACACACACTGCAGACAGATAATGAATAAAGGCACTTTTTTTTCCTCCCTACTTCTTCTGAAATTGTAGATTAATTTCATGGTGAGACGTGTCTGTTTGTCTCATCTTTGACTCCGTGTGTGTGTGTGTGTGTGTGTGTGTGTGTGTGTGTGTGTGTGTGTGTGTGTGTGAGAGAGAGAGAGAGAGAGAGAGAGAGAGAGAGAGAGAGAGAGAGAGAGAGAGAGAAGTACGCATTAGTAAGAGAAGCTAAATAATTTATTTATTTTAACAAAAGGATTGTCACACTGTCCCAGGCTCTTTAGTATTTTACGATATAAATATATGAAATGGAACCGATGCAAAAAAAAAAAAGCGCGCTGTTTTTTGGTGAAAAAAATTCATAAATATACGAAAACAAACAGAACATCGTTTGTTGCGAGTATTGCCCAGATGCCGCAAACCATCCAACCACTGAATCTCTGCTTGCTTTACCATTTCATAACGATGTACAGTTATGATAAAAAGATATCGTCATCCCCCCCCCACACCCGTAACTACAGAAACAAACACGCCTCTTGTTTCTGTTTTTCCTTTTTTTTTTTTTTTTTTTTTTTCTTGTTCGCAATCCACGGTTTTGCTTTGATAGTCGGCAGCTGACATTTAGGAACTATGTATTTTTAATTCTTATGCAATAAGCCCTCTTGATGTTTCGCACATTTTTATTTATTTATTTATTTATTTATTTATTTATTTATTTATTTTATTATTAAAAAAAAAAAAATTTTTTTTTTTTTTTTTTTAATAGCGTGTTTTGTATCTACTTAATTAAAACGTTGCTATGCTTTCATTTCAGATCAACTTACGAAAACGAAACCACTGATAGTACATCACCGCAGACTGAATCCAGTTATGTTGCAATTACAAGCTGACCCAGTTTAACAAACTCGGTATTTATTCAGCTTATTAAAGTTCTCGTATTAATTAATTATTTATTATAAACATAGTTGTATTATAAACTATTACTAATTGTTTTTGTCTTTATCTCCTATCTAATAACGGAAATTTCTATTTTATTTATTTATTTAGTTAATATTATTATTACTTTTTTTCTTCGAGAGAAATAATAATAATAATAATAATAATAATAATAATAATAATAATTAAATAAATAATAAATAAATTAAAAAAAATTAAAAAAAGGTTATTCAAGATGTATATATAGTTATGACGTACTACAACAAGAGGAAACGGAAAAAATTAATTAAACCCATTGAATGACATCATTTGGTGGGACTGAGTAGCTTCACAACAGTTACAACGGTTATTTGAATTTCACACTCCAAAGTGTAAACATGTCAGTTACCAACATCTGCAGATGCAATTCGGAGCCATATTTATACAGCGTTAAATATTTCTTTTAAAAAAAGCTGTTACTAACTTTTCACGAAAGCAATAATTTATTGCTTCGAAAAATGTAATATTTAAAATTTACACAGATTAAGTGACTTGTGATAACCGTTACGTTATGGAAACCGGAACATGAATAAAGAACTGAATTTCAGAAAAAGTTTTATCACTCTCAGAAAGAAGAAAGTACAACAAGGGCAGACAACTCACTCACCGGCGAGAAAACCCTGAGTGTAAAAAGAAGGAGGCAAAACTGATATCACTGTTTTGGACAGACTCGCCATAGCAACCAGAATGAATCACAGAGACAGAAAGACGGACGGACAGATCGACAGATCGACAGACAGACAGACAGACAGAACGATACACACATCATGCATAGAAGCACAAAAACATGCGTGCATATACATACACACACATACACTTAAAAAAACATAGATACAGCTACACATAAATACAAGTACGTAAACACGTAGACGAACACATTCGTACACAAAATACACACACATACAAATACCATGTACATATACAAACCCATAACACGCAGACACACATACAGACATATACGGGTATATAAAAACGTGTACATGCATATATACATTCACATACATAAAAAGAAACGCACACACGTACATACACACAAACACACTCATATACATGCATAAACAGACACACGTGTACATACACATATTTACACAAATATACCTTCATAAACACACCAATATATACAGACACAGAGAGATAATCACATTTACACGAAAAACCAAACAAACAAAAACATAAGAAAAAGACAAAAACAAAAAAACAAAAAAAAACAAACAAACAAACAAAAAAAAAAAAAAAACCCACACATATGCATTCATACATATATAAATATATATTGTAGACACGCTCATGAACGCACAGAGAAAAAAATATACGTACACACAAACAGTAATACTAAAAATACCGAGTGAAAAACACACATAAGCACATACATACAAACAAACGCTGGCTGATGGTCTCACACACACAGACACACATAGATGCACGCGCCCTCAGACAAAGACTTTAGGAATATGCATTGAAAACCTAGATAAACTAACCCCCACACACGCACACACGCCCAGATGTTCTTTTATAATCCTTTATGAATTTATCATCATCTAATGATCTTAAAACACAATTTACATTTGATCTAATGAAATAATTTACAGTGTATGTACCCACCCTTTACTTACACTCTTTTTATCCTGTATCATTATATTCTATTACATGCTTGCTATGGCATGTTATAATGCTTGTATTATTGTTGCTAATGGAGTTATAAATTATACATACTAATTTCCAGTGCCGTAAAAATCATAAAACATTATTACTAATAGATAATACTCAGATTTAATTATTATAAGTCAACCAATCACATCACGTAAATTAAGATATGAGGATGAATGGTATTTAATTATTTGTTTTATTCGTTTAATGTTTTTTCTTTCTTTCTTTCTTTCTTTCTTTTCTCTCTCACCATATTTTAATGTTCGCGTAGCTAATTAAGGTACAGGTTAGGAATATTAAAACCACAATAGAGATTCACACCAAATATTGGTATCGCAGATAAATATACAATAAAGAGGCAGTAATTCAGCAATACTCTTCAGCCGTTATTACCTTTGGCATATCAAAGGGAGAAGACGACGATTGTTCAAACAAAGACTTCAAAAGGGAACTGACCGAAACTCTAATTATAAACAGATGGGGGTACCTATCATCTTACTGTTTCAGTGGCGGCGAAATCCACGCGCGACGCGACGGCAAACGTTTCCAGCCAATCATTTTGGCGCTTATTAAACAAACACCTTTTTCCCGCTTTCAAGGTAGACAATCGTGTAAGCAAAACTGTTTGTAGTGTGATCTCTTTGTCTAACGGTTCTTTCTTCATCATCTTCTTCTTCTTTTTTTTCACATTTTTTTTTTTTTTATTTCTTTTTCTTCTGATGACTGAGTAACATATTATTTCTAGAAAGTGGGACGCAAGTAAGCAGAAGTTTAAAAAATGAATTCGTCTTTATGCCTGGCGCGTGACTCACAAGAACAGGGCTGCTTGTAAACTTGAGCACGTGTTTCTAAGTTTGCAGAAGACGTTCTTCTGTTCTGTTTTGACTCATACTGTAGATAAAAGGTCACTTGTTTATGTTTCTCATCACCGGTAGCGAACAACTCAATAAATCGTAAATAAATCTTCGCCGTTGTATGTTCTCTGC
>CM022665.1:41673651-41721151 GCA_012295275.1 Chrysomallon squamiferum
CACCATTCGACGTAGATAATGTTGAAAATGAACAACTTCTTTCAGGAATGTCTTGCTAGACGCTGCCAAGAATTCTTTCTTTTCATAATATTCTTGCCAGATATTTTTATTATGTTTACACTGTTATAAATTGTATGTGTCAGTCTGCATATATTTGAGTGTCAATCTGCATAAATTATAAGTGTCAATCATAGTCAAACATTAGTGTCAGTCTGCATATATCACGAGTGTCGGTACGCATACATTATAAGTATCAGTCTGTCTATATTATTAGTATAAATAATAATGAACTATTAGTTTCATTCTGCCTACATTACGAGTGTCAGAATGCATATATTATAAGTGTCAATGTGAATAAATTATTGGGGTCAGTCAGCATACATTGACTCTTTTAATCTCATCTTCGATTTAACTAACGTGCTTTGTTTTGTTTTTTACAAATTTTGCTTATCGAGAACGCCTTTGTTTTGACGTATGTTCTGAAATGGTAATCACAAACTTAAGCTGAAAAATATTTAACAGATTACTTTAGTTTTAATAAGAGGAACAAAAATATCTGGTGCTTTGTTTGAAGAGTTAGGTAATGTTCGTTTAGCCAAACGGTTAGAGCGATGTTATCGACGTAGTTTTATTGAATCGTTTGGAGAAGATGACTTCTTTCTGACGTTCAAAAATTAATGATTGTTAAACTTAGCAAATGTAATATAATGTATAATTTACTAATTACATAATAATGCTACAATGTACCAATATTATTTATATAATTTGTATATATTATTATTTTATTTTTTTTAAAAGAGAACGAAAGAAGAATAAAATAAAAATAGCTGGAAGGAAGAAAAAAGTCTTCATAATCTATTTATTTATTCGATGAAAGCTGACTGTTCGATAAAATTGATTTAATTTTTTTTTCTTTTTTTTTTTTTTTTTTCGTTTATCATTTATGTATTTTTATCGACAAAAAAATCATTTTTTTCTTCTCTAGACTTTCACATTTTTTAAGTTCGTAATAGTTTTTAAAATATATAAGCAATTAATTAATTAATCAATCAAAATAAACAGTAATATTCTATAATATATCAATTTTCACTATAATCTACCAAAACTACTTTAATGACAAATAATAATAATAATAATAATAATAATAATAATAATAATAATAATAATAATAATAAAAAAGAAAGAAAGAAAGAAAGAAAGGAAAAAAAAGAAAAAGAATACGATATAAACAACCACCACCTTACAATAATAAATAAATAAACGAAATAAAACAAAAAAATTAAGACATAAACAACCCCAACCCTATTCCCTGGCGCGGGTCCGCCCTTGGTCTTCGACTGGCATTCGGAACATGTTTATTATGTCGCAGACAAAGAGTACTGCAACACGGTGCGAAGTTCTCGCGTCTGGTCTGCACTTATCGCCATCCGCTCTCGGAAACCTCATGACTAAGTTACTATTTTAAACAATTTAGCTGCCACGTTGCAATTTTGGCGTGTATCCAACAATGATGTCAACTTAGGAGATTACCGTGGTAACGCGTCCAACGGTGCCTACGCCCCGCGCACGTAAACTCCGCGCGCGCGCTCTCTACTCGCTACTGATTACACAACGGATGAGCGCGCCACTGCTTCTGTAACCCATTGACCTTGATTTGTCTTAATTATCGATTGACACAGATTTACGTCTGATGCAATGTGGCAAGTCCAGTCATTTTCGTAATCGCAGCGCAGTCGACAAAATACAGGTGGATTACTTCTTTATTTATTTATTTATTATTATTTTTCTTTCTTTCTTTCTTTCTTTCTTTCTTTTCATACTGCTTTTCTAAGAGGCAAGATGGTTAGATCGTTTGTCCAGAGGTACGATGAACTGTAGGATTTTAATACATCGTTTTAAAAAAAATTTCCCGTTCAAGCCAGAACCCCTATGAATGGATCATCAGTAATATTATTATGTGTTTTCCTGTCGCTTATAAAAGATTCCTTGCTGTTAATGAGTATTAGAGACACGTAGTAAGACTGCAGAAAGTTACATATCTCACATTCTCAAAAAAAAAAAAAAGAAACCAACATAAATTTAAAAGTGATTGAGGTATTGTTGCTAAATAGCCGAATATTTTTCATTTGTCAAACAAGAATAATTATACATATAAAAAATATTACGGTACTGATATCAAATATTGATGTGATTTAGGCTACAAAAGATTTTAAGATTTAAACGTTTTATTTATTTATAACTCGAACAGACCACATACTTCTACTTCAGTGTATTTTTCAACGAAATTTTTGACAAATACGATAATTTGGAAAAAAAACCATGTATGTGATGACATAATAATAGTAATAATAATAATAACAATAATAACAACAACAACAACAAAATAACAATAATAGTAATGATATATTATTATTATTATTATTATTATTATTGTTGTTGTTGTTGTTATTATTATTATATCATACTCTCTCTCTCTCTCTCTCTCTCTCTCTCTCTCTCTCTCTCTCTCTCTCTCTCCATCTCTGTTTACTAAATACTTATTGAACTTTCACCTTTTATACATAATATAGGTAAGTATATGTAGTTTTTTAAACCCTGTAATCAAACTCAGATTACTAAATAACATAATCCGGATTATGTGGTTGAAAAGAATGAAAGAATCTACGATTTCAAGTCACCGTGTCGCAGATTTCATCACGGTTCAGTCTGCTGTTATTACTGTTTCTAAGACACATTTTTCTTCCGCACTCTTTACCCGTGCTCACCAATTTATTTTTAATTACCAGTATAAAAGAATGCTAATAAATAATTCATACTTCGCAATAAGAGACGACAAGACAATATTTATTAAACAGGTGACAACAAACGTATTTCTAAAAACTGGAGTAAATACGTTCTGTTGTGTAGCAGTAGAAAATGTGTTACAATTTCTGAAAAGGTCACACGCTTTTCATACTACTACTACTACTACTACTACTACTACTACTACTACTACTAATATTACTATTACTACTACTACTACTACTACAACTACTACCGCCACTACTACTACTACTACTATTACTACAATTACTACTACTACTATTACTACAATTACTACTACTACTATTACTACTACTATAACTACTACCACCACTACTGCTGCTACTACTACTATTACTACTACTACTACTACTGCTACTATTAATAATAACTACAACAACAAAAACAGTAATAATAATAATAATAACATCAACGACAATAATAACAATAACAACAACGGTAATAACAGCATAATAATAATAATAATAATAATAATAATAATAATAATAATAATAATAATAATAGTAATAATAATAATAATAATAATAATTTTTTTTTTTTTTTTTTTTTTTTCTGTTGTAATTTCAGACAGTTGAATAAAGGTGTAAAGAAAGAAGGAAAGAATGGAAAAATGATTAAAAAATCAAAATGAAGGAAAGGACGAACGAACAAAAGAAAAATGGAAAAATGAACAAAAGACATAGATTACAAGGAAAGAATGCATGGATTAAATAAAAAAAAAAAAAGGTAAAAAAAAAAGACCAAAAAAAAAAAAAAAAAAAAAAAAATAAAATAAAATAAAAAAAAATAAAAAAATAACAAATAAAGTAAACAAAGAAATAAAGAAAAATAGAATAAAATAAAACAATTAACAGTTAGTAGTAATAAACTTGTACCACTGATACTAATGTGGATGTGTGTATCTCCATTTCTTGAAATTCTGATCCACTCTTGCATTCGGTTCGAAAAACCTTGAATAAAATTGGACATTTTAAAATGTGTGACTTTATGAGAGAGAGAGAGAGAGAGAGAGAGAGAGAGAGAGAGAGAGAGAGAGAGAGAGAATTAGTAACATTAAAATTGATTCTCTTATATATATATATATATATATATATAAACAAAAACAAAAATGTATTTAGTTGACGTTATGAACTGAATGAGAAATAATCACCGGAAGTGAACAATTAATGAGTAAACAGTAATGCGTAATTAACTTGCGGCTGTGAATTCGTGCACCGTGACGTCACCCCATTTGTGTATTGTTTACGGAAATGTAGCGACTCTACAATGTGAAACTTCTGTAAGTAGAACTTTCACAAACAGTGAATCATTCACATTTTAGCACACACACACACACACACACACCATACAAAATAAATAAGCAACACACACGTTATTGTACATACTCACAAGCACGCGCTCCCCCACACACCCAAACCAAACACGCAGTTATGAAAAAAAAAAAAAAAAAAAATACAATTTCGTTTGCCATCCTTACGAATAAAAGTAAAATAAAAAGAATAACATTAATTCATACAAAAAAAAATTGGTGTTAAATGCTTAACAAAAATTTCAATAGTTAAATGCTGTTTGAAGACTATGAAAGTTTTAATAATCAAATGGTATTTACAAAACACATGGCCTAAAACTATTATTAAAAAATAAATAAATAATTTCCACTCACTCAAGAATCAATTACGATCATAATAAGTGTTTATATTATCGAAAATGATCTGCATTTACTTCTAAACACACACACAAAAAAAAAAAAAAAAAAAAAATGTGGAGTCCATCAAGCAGAACCAAAAAGCACATTTAGCGCTAACGAATACCGTTAAGTGAAAATATTAAGAATTTTTGTCTTAAAATAAATAAATAAATAAAATTAATAATAACAGTATAAAAAATAATAATATAATAATAACAACAGCAACAACAACAATAAATAATATGAGTTAAAAAAACAACGCAACCCCCCCCCCCCGAACGAACAAACACTAACAAACTAAAAAACACAAAAAAGTATTCTACTGATAAATAAAAAAAAATAAAAAACAAAAAAAAAAATATTAAAAAGAATTTAATACAATTGACTTAATGGTCAAAATAACACAGCATTTTACAATTTTTTTTTTTTGCAAAGAGATTAATTTTAATATTAATGAATAATAATATACAACAGAGGGTCAGGGAACAATGAGCAAATGGTCGGTTCATAGACAACGGATGAAAACATGTTCTAACAATGGCGCAGGGCTTTGTCCGAGCACATCTATAACACAAAGTGGTCACTTAAATACTTAGCCTAAGGATAATAGTGATTGTACACCGGTCATTTTTCCATTGCAGGATTATTTTATGAAAAGGCGAACATCACGCACTCTATCAAAATTTCATTAGTGCACTGTCTCCCTTGATGCCGGTGTTAAGTAGATCACCATCAACGACCGCAAAATGAGGACAAATACGGGAGCGCAAAACATTCGTGGCGAACCGTTGATTTTCCTCCCTTGTCGCCGGTGTTTAGAGATTACCGGCACGAACAGCAAAATGACGACATATCTACCGGAGCAAGAGATTATTTTTGCGGCACTTTTAATGTTATTGTTCCCGGCGACAAAATCGATAAGAATTAGTTAGAAATGATATACAGTTTTTGTGTGTAATATACAAATTAATACTCAGTATAAATAGTGGTTTTTATTAAGAATCGGAGAGTTAGAAAACTTTTTTTTTTTTTTTTTTTTTTCCCCACTATCGACCAGATAAGTTAAAGTGCGTATTAACAATTCAGATCTGACCGACTAGTAATTATCATTTCCAGTAATATTTCCTTTGGGTGTTTGTGTATATATTATTTTAATCTCTGGTACTATCTACATTTTTTTTGGACTATATTAAATGCAGTGACCCATTTCCTATAATACACACTAAATAATGACACCATCTGTCATAATATATGCTTTAATCTGTATATCTATATTTCTGAACCAGTAAAATGTGACGATCTGATTCCAGTAATGATTACTCGTGGTAATACACGCTACCCTTGGGCATATTCTCTTAAAGTCGAATATTAGAATATGTCTATGTTTCGACCGACATTATTGAAAGGTATTCACGTTTTTATACACATTTACAGTGATCAGTGAAACAACATTCAGCTGAAAGACGAAGAGTCATAGGATCGAATATCCTTAATGCATCTTAATCTTATATATCTCTATCTTTATCTATATCTATCTATCTATTTATATATCTGTCTCTCTGTCTATCCTGTGTATGTGTGTGTGAGTGTCTGTCAGTCTAGCTATATATATGTGTGTGTGTGTGTGTGAATATGTATGTATGTATGTATGTATGTATGTATGCACGTACATGTATGTTTTTATCTACATGTATGTTTTTATGTATATATATGTATGTATGTTTACATGTATGTATGCATTTATGTATTTGTGTATGAGTATGTCTGGTGTGCGTCTTTCCGTATCTATTTACGTTTGTACGTTTATATCAAATACTCATGTGTTTCCTACATAAATAATGACACACAGTAACAAATAAACAACACGTTTGCGTGCTACAGGTAAATAAAAATCCTCCTAAACTTAACACTGATATCCAGTTTCGTTTTAAAATGTGGACTTAAATGTCATTTATATTTACTTCGTGTATATTTTGCTGTGTGGTCCCGTTAAAGTGCTCGGAGGCTTCAAACCCTGTGGCGTAGTTGTTATCTTTTATTCATATAACGAGTCCCGTAGTTTCAATAAATAAACCTGTAATTGCTAAGGCAAGCGCAGGGAAAACGGAATCAGCCAGACAGACTTACGTGTTATGATAGATTAACGTTTATCCGTGTCATGCTAAAGATTAACCGTTAGTTCAGACGATGGATTTACGAACGATATTTAGTGTAAAAATTTAGAACCGCTCTTTTTCACTTTGCCTCTGTAATTAGTGATTGATAAATGATTTGAATGGAGGATAATCAGGGGCAAATCTAGGGGAGTTTTTTTTTTGTGAAGGAGGAGTCTAAGTTTGTCTGATTAGATAATGAAAAAAAAAAAAAAAAAAAAAAAAAAAATGTCCGTATTGTTTCATTAATATAAGTAGAACCCGCAGATTTAATTTGTTTTGTAGTTTTTGATGTTGTATTTTAATTCACAATGCAGTGGCTTGTAGAGGTCTGGTGACGACCTGGGGCCACCTCCTTGATGGCATGCCCCAAAGACTCAAGTATACGGCTTAGCACTCAGAAATATTATGAGAAAGGAAGATATTTTGAATACGTAAACACAGATGAAACAAAAAATAAACACTTTATTCAATTTAAACATAAATCAACCAAATTTATTAAGTTCTTTTCTCTGATTAGATGCCCCCCACATTTGGATGCTCGGGGCCACCGCACGTTCGGCTCCCCCCCCTCTGCACACGTCTGTGTCACAGTGTGATCTTGTAATTATTCACAGCCGAAAATTAACCCGGGTTTGTGATTGCGTTGGGTATACAGATACGTGACATAAGTTCTTTCATATATCCAGACCTGGAAACCAAACATCAAATATTAACGATTTTCCGACATATACCGACACAGTCACGTCTTCTGAGACAAAAAGGACATGCTTTAAGTACAGATGTACGGTTCTTGTATAAAAGACACCTATTTTTTTCTTTTCTTCTTAAAGCAAAGGAAGTATCAGTTTCAGAACATATCTAAACGTAAGTGCATCTAGTTACTGAATTTATGTGACAAAGATATGCATATGTTCTTGTATATACTTGTGTCTGTATATATATATATATATATATATATATATATGTATATATATATATATATATATATATATATACATATATATATATATATATATATATATATATATATGTGTGTGTATATATATATATATATATATACATGTATACACACACACACACACACACACACACAAACACACACACACATATATATATACACACACCCGAATGTATGTGTATATATGTCCATTCGTCCATTTGTTCATCTGTCATTCTTCGTTGTTTTTTTCCGCTTCTACTGATCCACGTCACCTCTAATTTATTTATTTATTATTTTTTTTTTTCTTATTCTTCATTCTGTAGTTCTCCGGTTTTTCTATCCATGCAGTCAGTCAGACGTAAAATTAACTGTGAAATGATATTACCACACGACAAGCACATTTTGTATTTCATCTACATCATTATTACATCACCGTCGCTACGAACATACAACAACGTGGCAAACAAAACAACCTGCGGTCTGTGTACTTTTTTTTTTTTTTTTTTTTTTATTCTTCTTGTTACTCCCAGACAAACATATCGAATTTTTTCTTTTTTTTTTTTTTTTTTTTTTTTTTTTTTTTTTTTTTTTTTTTTTTTTTCTCTCTCGCACGACAGATTACACCGACCCTTTTTCATTACCCGAATCACGCGCGTTTATTATATCCGAAATACGTCAGCTTTGCATCGTCAAAAAATAGAATCTTATGTCAAGAACTTCGCAGCTTCCTCACAACAATAGTTTTGCTGGAGAGGATCTTAACTCAGATAAATATTTCATCGTCTGCTCGATTCGTGTGATGAAAAAAATAGGTCTGATGTTGTTTTTGAACAATCAAAAAAGCATTGTTTGATTTCCAGGTTAATTCGGATATTCTCTGAGTATAATGTGATATTTTATTGCTGTGTGTAAATGGTTGGTAGAGGACCGAGTTCATTGGATCGTAGCTAATAAATTGTCTATTCACATTAATTTTTATTCCGATGTTATGAGATTGTGTAAAAAAAAAAAAAAAAAAAACTGTTCTTCGCTTTCTCTTATTTCAATTACTTAATTAATTAAGCAAGTTATTTAATTTAACACCAATAACTACTACTAGAATTATTTCTTATACTATTACAGTAGAACGTATATTACTACTAGTACTATTATTATTAATTACTACTACTACCGCTACTACTACCACTTCTACTACTTCAACTACTACTACAGCTGCTACTACTACTATTACTAATCCTACTACTACTACTACTTCTCCTACTACCGCTACTATTACTGCTACTACTACTACTACTATTATTACTACTATTACTGCTACTACCTACTACTATTATTACTGCTACTACTACCGCTACTATTACTGCTACTACCACCGCTACTATTACCGCTACTATTACTGCTACTACTACCGCTACTACTAGCGCTACTATTACTGCTACTCCAAGCGCTACTATTACTGCTACTACTACCGCTACTACTAGCGCTACTATTACTGCTACTCCAAGCGCTACTATTACTGCTACTACTACTATTTCCTCTACAGCTATTACTACGGCTACTGTTAACACTACTGCTACAGCTACAACTACTATTACTAAAACTACTACCACTACTACTAAAACTACTACCACTACTGCCACTACTACTTCTACTACTACTATTGCTATGAGTACTACTTATACTTCTACTACTTCTGCTTCTATTACTACTTACCACTACTACTACCACTACTACGACCACATCTACTAACTTTTATTACTACTACTTTTACTACTACTACTACTGCTGCTACTATTACTACTGCCACTACTACTACTATTACAACTGCCACTACTACTACTACTACTACAACTACAGCTACTACTACTGCAACTATCGTTACTACCTTTACTACAGCACCATGAATACTACTGCTACTTTAATCTAAAAGTTGTCACAGTAGATGATCACTGACTCATTCTTTCTAGACTTTGCACAACATTTTCTTTAACGATATATTCGGTTTGATTATCTCATTAAGTAAACATAACCTAAATAGAAAAACGCACGCACACATACATACGCATACACACACCTTTATCTGTTATATATTTTAGTATAAAAAAATAAAATAAAATAGAAAACAAGTAGAAACGACGAAAATGTTAGTAGGAGTAGTAGTAGTAGTAGTAATAATAATAATAATGATGATGAAGAAAAAAATAAAATGTAAATATGGTAATAATTTTAAAAAATGTAGATTTATGTTATATGTTCAGGCAAATATATATATGTAGATATTTTCAAACGATCGGAAAATACACACACACACACAACAAACAAACACACACAAACACACACACACACGCACGCACGCACACACACAACACGCACACTGAGATATAGGCAGCTTTCTGATTTACAAAGATAAATAAACCTTGTGAATATTTTTTTTTTTAACGGACATCTATTTACACTAAACTTAACTGAACCCATTCTTGCCTTTTAACAGATCTTAATATATAACTGATCAAACAATACCTTTTTGCTGGTTTTTGTTTTTCAGTATAGACAATTGTGAATGTAGGGTTTAATATTACTTGAACTCACGTTCGAAATGTTGTTCATAGACAGAATGTCGCCATTACTGAAACAAAACAATGATTCCAGCATTACGGTACCGACAACTGATTATTTCAAAAAGATACACATGAAAAAGAAATCAATTGTCATCTTAAGCACGGTGTTTCCAGACCGCAAATTCCAATGACGGTGTATGCTCATGACCGGAAGTTAGCGTCTGTTACAGGAAGTGGGATGTAAGAACCGCAATGGACCAGGAAGTACGCGAGATAATCGTTTAATCTTAATTGTCAGTTCATTACAGTGGAACGGATTCTTTCACGGCTCGTTGATTACGTCATCCGGCTTGAGTACGACGTTTGAATCGTAACAGTGACGCAGCCAATACAAATTACATACTTAGTACGTGGAGGTACAAGGACAGATCACTAGACTAGTTTTGACATATGCTGAAAATGACGTCCATATTAATACTTAAAAAATCTCTCATGCATGTAAAAAAAAAAATAATAAAAAATTAAACGTTAAAATTTTTTTTCCTTGAAAATCATTCTCTTATATATATCTTTAATACTTCATATACTAGTCATAAACAAAATGATAAACAGGAGAACTATTAACAACAACAGACGTAGAAATAGAGTAGGTGTAAAAATAAAAAAAAAAATAATAATAATAATAATAATAATAATAATAATAACAATAATAATAAAAAGAAGAAGATGAATAATAATAATAATAATAACAATAATAATAAAAAGAAGAAGATGAATAATAATAATAATAATAAGAAGAAGAAGAAGAAGAAGAAGAAGAAGAAGAAAAAAAAAAAAAAGAAGAGTACAACAAATTTTAACGTCGCTGAACAAAATAACAACAACAATAACATCAACAGGCGAAACAGTAATTAATTTAAAAGTTCACCGTTTAAATTTAATTTTTGTTTTTTCAGTAAATAAAAAGCATTAAAAAAAAAAAAAAAAAAAAAAAGACACATAGACAATTAATAACATCAGTTCCATCTGTAATAGTAACAGCAAAACAAGTCTTTAGCTGTCATTTCCCTTTTCAAAACACATCATCTGTGATTCCTCTCTCATTTGCTGAAAGAACCGTGTCGTATACAGTTCCACAGAGAAACGAACAACAAGCCGATCTGATCGGGCCATTTACCCATGACATCCGGGAAACCAGGATGACAGCTATAGCATTCAGATTTGAAAAAAGCGAGGGAATTGTTTTATGTAAATAGGGTATTGAGCTGCATCTATTATATCACCATCATTTCAATGCGAAACTCCAGGACATTAAGAATCCTTTCCAGTAATATATTTTATTGGAAACATGAAATCAATCTCTCTCTCTCTCTCTCTCTCTCTCTCTCTCTCCTCCCTCCTCTCTCTCTCTCTCTCTCTCTCTCTCTCTCTCTCTCTCTCTCTCTCTCTCTCTCTCTCTCTCTCTCTCTGTCTACCTGTCTACCAGCCATCCAAACTACGTATCTGTCTGTCTTTCTGTCTGATTGTTTGTCTTTCCGTATATTTGTATGTCTGCCTATATATCTACCAATTATCTACCAGTGGATCTACCTAGTTAATTTTGTTCTACCTATCTATACGTATCTACCTATCTCTCTCTAATCGTCCATATATTTATCTACCAGTCTACATAATATCTATATATTTTTTTTTTAACACTTTAACTCAATTACTACCACTCGTATATTTCGTGCTCATTACAGATCGGGAAAGACGAGATCTCACTGTATATGGAAAACGTATTAAAGTTTAAAATGCCTGTCATCGAACTGAGACAATTATTTCGTTAACATTCTATCATTTTTATATTACAGCTGCAGTGGGTATAATAAAAAATTCTTCTCACGTTAACGCAGAGCGATAAATTGTCGTTGCAAAATGACAGGGGATTTGTGTGTTAAAGTTTCCACTGGTTATTTCGAATATCGCGTTACGTTTAATTATTAATCCGTTAATAACCATGACAAAGTAATAATAACAATAATATACAAGAACGAATAACTGAGGTAATCATTCAGTTTGTGATCTCAGCATGAATTTTTCCACCACCACACTCTGCGAATCGCCTTAAATGAAATGTGTCATGTCCGTTAGAAATTTCGATTTACGCTGGATACATTCAGCTTCTGGGAGCATCTACTGCGTGTAAGGAAATAGAATGCAGGGATGGATGAAGGTCGTCTCTCCCGAGTTAGCTTTATATTCTCGTGCCAAACGTGATTCTACGTGAATCCACGTGATCGCGTTTCTTCAAGCTTTCAGTATGGTTAGATTTGCAGACGAGAAGAGACAGAGCGGAAGTAAACCGTTAAAAAATTGAAATCGAAACGGAAAAAAAAAAGGAATTTAAAATAATAATTATTATAATAATAATAAATAAATAAATAAATAAATAAACAAATAGAAAATAATAATTAAAAAAAAAAAAAAAGATGTTGTACCGTGGAATTGTCCGGTATAATTATAGCGTAACAGTCACAGACATATTGAAATCAGATCTATTAGCTGCTCATATTATGTCTTAAATAATTAACAGTATTTGCGTCCAGTGTTTCTTCAATGCATTGAGGTGCATTAACAAGCCACATAATGGTGGATATTAACACATGTATAATGCAAGAGAGCCATTGTCAGAAGCTGGACGAATTTATAAACGCTTCGATGGAAACGAAAATGCTAGACCGCAACTGCATAATTAATTGACAGTTAGAAATATATCTTTGATTTTGTTATTTTTTTAAAACCTCCTGAGGGATTTTACCATCGTGCAATAAATTATTCACATTAAAGAGTTTATGGATTAAAGAAGAAGAAAGGAAAATAAGGATTATGTTTTACTGTTATGCAGCTGTTATATTTGTTTTTGGTGTGGGATTTTTAATTTATTTTTTTATTCTTCTTCTTCTTCTTCTTCTTCTTCTTCTTCTTTTCAGGATGGTTATGAGGCAGTAAGTAACTAAGTGTTAAAATGTTTGATTAAAACTGTACTGGGTCTCAAGATCGATACTCCGACAGGCGCCTTTAGACTATTTCCCGTTCCAAACCTTGGTATGTGTTTTAATGTATTTCTGAAAATATATATATATAAAAGAACTCTCGGTGTTGGTCAATAAGATAAATCTGCGATATGGCAACAGTGGCTTTCCTCTCTCGAATCATACACAAAAGCCCAGTTAACAACCGTTAATGTCAAAATACCTTTTCATTCGTTCATAAATTCCTTCTGTCATATTATTTATATATTCGTTGTTTGAAATCATTACATTTTGATTAAATATTGTCGTTGTAATATTATTATTCAGTGAGTAAGTCGGTCTTTATTATTACAGAAAAAAAAAAAAAACGTTTTGTGAAAAGAAGATTAAAAACTGTTCTTTCTTTCTTTCTTTCTTTCTTTCTTTCTTTCTTTCTTTCTTCTTCTTCTTCTTCTTCTTCTTCTTCTTCTTCTTCTTCTTCTTCTTATTATTATTATTATTATTTTTATTATTTTAACTTGTTTATTCCTATGTTTGTTTATTTGTATTTGTTAGTCGCTGACATTTTTGCAAGATTAACATAGCATTCACCATACCGGTAGATGTCCGGTTACTTTTTCAAAATGTTGATTCTGTATAGTATAATCTAATTTTATGATCAAATTAATTTGTATTAAAATAACATTCAGTAAATCCAGCCTTTTATATATATATAAAGTGATCACCTTTAAAATTAGCTCTGGGTAAGAAAACAAAACAACAGTAAATAATCATTCGCACATTCAAGTCTGATTAAGCTATCGCTGAGATAACTGTTTCAGTATTCCTTTTAAAAAAAAAAAAAAATTTTTTTTTTACAAATATTTCTGTTCAGGACACAGCGAGTCATCTAAGGTCAGGTCGGGTCAGGTCAAATAAAGACGTGATATGAGCGAGCAAGGCTGGGTCAAATCGAACTCGACGAGGTCAAACCTGCCAAGAGGGATTAGGTCAAAATAAGTTTAAGCCTTAAACCTTCTTTCATGAATTCAACTCAGCCGCAAAACTAAGCAAAATAAGATTATAAATCTTTAAACGACTTGCTAAAAATGTTACCTTTTTAGAAAACAATTTTGCAGAAAACTAAATTTTTTTTTTTTAACAAGCTGATTTCACCTCTAATAACATTAATACTGAGAATCAGTAGGCACTGATGCACGTACAAATACACAAATACGAATACCGTAATCCTTGCTTTAAATAGACAGGACGGTACTGAGTTCGCGTCCACATACCCGCATCTGACCAAAAATCAATTGTCGAGATGTGAAAAACTGTACTGTCTATTCTGACAAAGTCTAACATACTAACAACACGTGTTAGGAAGGCAATCGTGGATTACTCGTGGGTCGAGAGCCCAAGACAGGCGTGCTTGTACATTAAGCACATGCGTAAAAATAAATCAGATTGATCGATTGTATCGAACCGTTATCATGATCTACTCATGAAAATATATATTTATTAACACACGAATAACGCATCAGTGCAGAAATTGCTTTCTGAAAGTTTCAGCTCCACACACTGATTAAAGCTAAAACAAAATAAGTATTGAACAAAAAAAAAAAAAAAAAAAAAAAAAATTAAAACAAAAAATTCAAAATAAATTCAAAAAAATCTAAACAGCAGAAGAAACGAAGTAGACTTAATAAGGAAAGCAGAAACACGTAAAAATCGTTTTCTGCGAACATCATTACTCGTGTTTATTGATATTTTGTTTCAGTTTAATGCACACCTCCAAAGCCTGGCGGGATCCATTCATCGAAAACTTCCGCTCTCGTAGAAAGTAGCTTTTTGTGCTTTTCGGTCTCGCTGTTAACGAGATGTCAGACGCAACTTGTAAATAGCACATTTGACTGCAGCTGGAGCTGTTGGTCATTATATAATGTCGCCAAACAGTCTGTGGTTTATCTCCGGAGAATATGTGTGCTTAGGTGTATAGTAATTAGCGTACTTACAGAGGTAACTGAAAACCCCGTGAAACACATTAAAATCAACCGTAGATAAAATATACAGAAAGAAAAACTGGAGCGTAAATATATATTTTTTATATAAAAAAAAAAATTATAATTTTTTTTAATTTTTTTTTTTATTAATAATATTATTTTTATTCCTTTTATTTTTTTTTTTTCTGGTTTCTTTTCATTATTATTATTATTATTATTATTATTATTATTATTATTTTTATTATTATCATCATCATCATCTTTTATTTTTGTTGCTGCCGTTGTTTGTTATTACATTATTTTATTTGTAGTTGGTTATTTAACAGTCTTGACATTGATTATGTAGAAATTCAAAAACAAAATAAACAAACACCTTTTTTATTTATTTATTTATCTATTTATTGCTGTAATTCTCCCTTTTCTGTCTAACATTACTACTATTTCTTCATCTTCTGTTTTATATCATCATCATCATCATCGTTATTATTATTATCATCATCATCATCATCATCTAACATTACTACTATTTCTTCATCTTCTGTTTTATATCATCAACATCATCATCGTTATTAAATTATTTATTTCTTTACATTTTTTACATTATATCATATTTTATTTTATTTTATTATAATTTTTTTTTTTGCTTTTGTATGTTGTTTAGTTATTTTTTTCTTATCGTTTCAAATTTTATTATTATCTTTCAACGATCGAAAATTACATCGTTCGTAACGCTAAGTGTAATGTTTTATCATGATTTATGACGAGAATACAAAACAAGCGAGTAACATAAGATTTATTTGTAGATAACAGTTTATTTTCAATGTGTGCATTAACAAGTTTCCTATGTGCTGTGTGCGTAAAAGCAGATATGTCAATTCAATTGTCTCTTTTTATACGTTTGTACGTCTGTATGTGTGTGTGTGTGTGTGTGTATGTGTGTGCGCGTTATATATATGCATACATGTTGCATAAATGTATATAGGCCTTTGTCTATAGTATATATGTAAGTCTATATATATGCATGCATTATGTTGTGGAAGCCTACTCATAAGGATATATGTTTAACAGATGTTATAATACATGTATTTATTATTAGATACATGTACGATAATCTAGTAGAAAACTATAACGTACTTTTATTCAGCAAAAAAATAAAAATAAAAATAAAAATAAAAATAAAAAACCCAAACAAAACAAAAACAAAACAACAACAACATTATCGATGAAAACCAAATTAAATTATCGATTAGCCAATGTCATGTTTTTATTTTTTATTTAATGTATCGGAAATATCGATTTTTGGGAAATATTGCCGTCATTAAAAAGAGTTGACCTTGACTGACCTCGTTTGCGCAAGATCGGGGTTTTGATGCACCTTAGATGTTTCACAGTTTCAGTGATTAATGTGTCTGTTGCGTGAGATAATTTATTTTACTAAAAAAAAAAATAATAATCCCTGTAGAAATATTACAATAGTGGGTAAGAAATTTGAGACAGACTAGTATTAATGTTTCACATAACTTGTGTCTCGTTTATGCAATAATAACATAATTTAAAGTTCCTGGTTATTTTCATTTTTTTTTTCTTTCTGAATACAACTGTCTAGTACGTCTGGTCGATGACCTAGTTTAAGAACGAGGTGACATATTTCGTAATAATAATGCAAACTGGTTTAACATGCAAACAATATCTGACTGGACTAATTTTGGAGGAGGTTTGTTGTTCTTTTTTTTTTTTTTTTTTTTTTAAAAAGAGGCAAAAGAGGGTCCCAGAATAAGATCAATAGTTTTTTTTTTTTTTTATAGACGACAACCGTTATTTTAGAACTCAGCTTCGTATTTCTTAGAAAGTGAATGAGAGAGAGAGAGAGAGAGAGAGAGAGAGAGAGAGAGAGAGAGAGAGAGAGAGAGAGAGAGAGAGAAGGATAATAAGAAATAGAAAATGAGACTGTAGAGAGATGAAGAAGAAGAAAATGAAAAGTATTTTATCTACTTGTATTTACGGAGACGATCAGGTTTAACAGGAGCCATGTTAGTTCTTTGACATCAGTAATAAAAAAGAAAACAATAGCAAGGCTAAGTAGCTTTACTAGCAGCGTTCTAGTGTTTCAAATAACAGGAATACTTCACCATTGCAAGTTAGTTCAATTACCAGTATGAAAACTGTTATACTGTTGATATATAGTTAAAAAAAAAAAAAAAAAAAAAAAATCAACAATTTGAAACCTGCCGTCATCCAACGAAAATTCATGTACGTCTGTCTTGGTAACATAATCAAAGATATTGGGTTGTCTTTCCATTAATTAATGTTGATATGTTACAAAAATTAATTAGAAAAAAGAAAATGTGCTCTGGGACTAGGTTGTACACCAACAGACTAGTTCAGTCTAGAAGCTGAAAGCGTAATTCAATCCAGGTAACTTTTAGATTTTAAAGGTTTAACCGAGGCTTGTGCTTTTAAATGCAATGTTTACAAACATCACGGGACGAAAGGTTTTCAATAGCGCACCATACTTTGGTATTTATTTTAACAAGAAATAATTGCCCGTATAATAACCTCTAATTCGTTTATACGTTTTCCCTGTCTCTCGGAACAGAAGCAATTTCGCTGGAGGCAGTATCGTATCAATTTTTGCAATCTAGCAAATGGATTTTATAATCTTTTTCAAATACCTGCTGCTGTCATCCAGTAAGTTACGAGCAGAGCGTAATGGCTCGTGCTGCGACCCGCCCGCCATCTAGCGGTGCTACTATTTCCCAAAAGGCTAGTTACCACAAATTAGAAACGATCGGCCTCACCCGATCTCACGAAACAAGATACGTTTTGCGAAGATAACGAGCCGTTTCTAACGGTAAATTATGTCAGATTCTCACGTGGACGAATTATTAAACTTCTTTTAATGCTCTTGCTCCTCTTTTATCTGATCTCCGCATCGGTTTATAGCTTAATGTAAAGTATTCGGTTAACACGATGGGCATTATTCTCCGAAGTACCGTTATGGTCGTAAATATTTGTTTCTGGCATTATCGCTTTCCACTTGTGTGTAAAAGTAAACCAAACACCAGCCAATGATAATTAGCGTGCTTCTCAGCTAATAATCTTGTAAATCATTTGTTAATTATGAAGGGAGAAAAAAAAAAAAAAAAAAAAAAAAAAAAAAAACCATAAAAAAAACCCAGTGAAATAAAAGAGAGATTTAAAAAAAAAAAAAAAAAAGAAATTATATATTTTGAAACTATTAGTAAAATGGATATTATGATTTGAAATGATGATGGTGAAATATGATTAAAAATGGTTATCATAATTAAAAAAAAAGTAATAAAAATAATAAATAAATAAATAAATAACGTATACAAATAAAATAAAATAAAATTAAATAAATAAAAATTAAACAATAAAATATAAATGACAAATAAATAGAAATAGAAAATAAAGTGTATTATTATTATTAATAGTAGTAGTAATAGTTTTAGAAGTAGTGGTAGTTGTAATTATAATGCAAGTAAGGAATAAACAACAACAAAAACACCACCACCACCACCACCACCAACAACAGCAACAACAACAACAACAACAACAACAACAACAACAACAATAATAATAATAATAATAATAATAATAATAATAATAATAAAAAATATTAAACAAACAAATAAAAGAAAAATGATAGATAAACCATAGCTTTAATACATATACCTGGTCAGTCAACAATTTTATCAGTGACAAAGATGACATTGATTATTATTATTATTACTTTTTTTTAGCATTAAACTTGCATATATGCCTTTCTCTAATTTACTCATTTTATACCACTGTTATTCTTAATTCCGTATAAAACTATTTCCATTAACGTATACAAAATTTGTATGACTGACATTTTTAATAATATTTCGCAGCGAAAACGTCACGCAAAAGAATCATAATTCTGAAAGACAAAGATTTCAAAGATGAAATTTTAAAAATAACAATAATAAAAATTAAAAAAAAAAAAAAAGAAAGAAAGGGGAAAAAAAAAAACAGAAGAAAAAAAGCCTAACCAGAAAGGTCTTCAAATCTTAAAGCAGTCACAGTACATGACAGATCGTGTAAAGTGGCATTCGGCTACAATTTCACGGGGATTAGATACTATCCGTGATTTGTTTTTAATGACCTCGGTTAATTAAAGCGAGCACGTGCGACTTTTAGTTTCAGATATCTTTACGACCTCCGACCTCACCTTCGACCTCGGTCCCTTTGTCCAATGATACTCACGAGCTGCGACGGGCGTTAAACCAATCCCGATTTGTTGCTCAGCGGCGGACGGATCATGTGACGTGACGTGTGCGGTCGCGCGTGACCTTAACATGTCAGCTAAGGGGAGAGTATCATATGTTATGACATTCCAGAAATTTAAATCCAGTTTATAATTAAATCTGATTTCGTGAACATAACGCTTGTCAACAAAATTTCAGTGAGCACTACGCGTGGATAAATTTGAATTGTAAGATTAATTTCTTACAGCAATCGATCAGCGGATCGATACAACTATTTAGCTGGACCAAACACAACATCATATCTGGTTAAAAGTATAATAAAATGAAAAGTAACTGTAATTAATAATAATTTTAAAAAAAAGTACAGTTTATGTATATTTATGATAACCATAGTTTGATAAGCATGTCATTGGTATTAAATTAAGTTAATGTTATTTTATTATTATTTTTTTTATTTTATTCTTAGATTATTTATTAGGTTTTTTTTAGCTTCATAAATCTATCCATCTGTCTGTGTGTGTGCGTGCGCGCGCATATATATATATATATATCTATATCTATATCTATCTATCTATCTATATATATATATATATATATATATATATATTTGTGTGTGTATGTATGTATGTGTGTATGCATGCATGTATGTATGCATTTGTGATAACGGATAGATGACTGGGTGCGTCTAATGTTTCTGAATTAAGCATTCAGTGCGAATGACTTCTATTTTATTTATTCTTTGACAACAGCAACAACATCACTGTTTAAATAACATATTTTATAATTCTATTTCGTTATTACTCTGCATGTCAATCACATTTAAATCGACGTTTTAAAAAAATAATCTCTAGTAATAATTTCGAAATATAATAATTTTAAATGTTCTGTTACTAAACAAATATATATATATATATGGATATGGATATGAAAGAAACTAATGTTCCGTACCAGTAATCAATTTAAAATCATCAAGATAACTTAAAAGAACTTTGAATATGACAATAACATTCCTTCTTAAAAAAAATAATTTTTTTTTTTTTTTTTTTTTTTACTCGTTTTCTCAAAGTCATCAAGTGAGGAGCGACTGGGAGATAACCTTGCTCGAATTTCCATTATTCTAATCTATCTATCGTTGTTTCCACGTAGGTATATATATAGGTAAGAAACAGCTGACAACGTGAGAATCGTCTACAGATGTGTTTACTGTGAGAACCGATCGTGGGAAAGAATCGTTAAATGTTCGGCCTGGTAACATTAAAGAAGGTTGATGGAAGCTGCATGATTTGTGTGGTGTGAGACCACAGTATTTTTTTTAAAACATTTTTTTTTTTTTTTTTTTTTTTTTTTGCTGTGGAACGGGGATTCCCCACGGAAACAAGAGCTCCTGTTGTTTGACATGAAGCCGATGGTTGGGAAAGTAAATGGATGTTTACAGAGATCTGAGGTAGATAGCTTCGTCAGATATTTTCATGTTGTTTTCGGAAGACAAGTTTGCAATTTCCCTTAAGGTAGATTAAAAATGAATGTTTGCTTGTTTAACGACAGATCAACATATTTATCTGCTAACGTTTATTAACACGAGCGCTGAGGTTCCGATTATTCGTGTGTCTGGATGAAATGATGTCGGTGCGGTTTCGCTATATTGTATCTTCTTACTGTCGTATCTCGATCCAGCTCAGCTACGGTATCTGGATGGTACTACAATTAGCACGCTGCGCTGTATTACGTCTTAATATTGTTGTATCATAGGTGGCAACACTACAACATTACACTGTACAGTGCAGTTGTCGTATTTTGATCCTGCTAGTCTGTAGTATCTGGATGGTACGACATTAGGAAAGTACATTCTATAGTATCTTCTTATTGCTGCTATATCTTGTTCTTGCTAGTCTGTTGTATCGGGTGGTACAACATTAGAAAGTTACATCATATAGCAGCTTCATATCTCTGTATCTTGTTCCTGGTGGTCTAACCTTTCTGAGTGGTACGACATTAATATGTTACACTGTATTGTATCCTCTACTCGTAACATGTTCCTATTTGTCTAAGATATGTGGGTGGTCCGATATTAGACGACTGCATTCTACAGTAACTTCTTGTTCAAACTGAACTAAGATATCTGAGTGGTACGACATTAGTATGTTACACTGTATTGTATCCTCTCGTTGTATCGTGTTCCTGTTGGATCTGGTGGAAAAAAAAAATTAAAAAAATATATAATAATGATATAATAAATAAATAAATAAATAAATAAATAAATAAATAAATAAATAAATAAAATTAAATAAAATTATATATATATATATAAGGTTTCGAATTATTACAGAAACGCAAAATTATCAGGTTTTAATTTAATTTCATTTCATTTTATTATAGTTTCAATAAAATGTAAGAGCATTTTTCTCATAAATTCTTTCCTATACATCAGTTAATCTCTGGCACGTCTTTTCCGTATCAAATTTCACTAACATAAATTAAGTGGCATTTGGCTTTCCTTTGTCACATAAAACCCTCAAATATTTGTATATAATTACAGTGCCTTATCTGCTTAAAAAACCCAACAAAAAAGCAAAACAATAATAATAATAATAAAATAAATAAATAAATAAATAATAATAAATAAATAAATAAATAATAATAAATAAATAAATAATAATAATAATAATAATAATAATAATAATAATAATAATAATAATAATAAATAAATAAATAAATAAATAAATAAATAAATAAGTAAAATTCCATGGATTCCAGTAAGTTACGTCTGAACCAAATAATAAATTTAATGATGCACGGTGTAAGAAACGTCAGTCTGTTCCAACCGAATGCCAGTGTATTATCCACAATTCCACCGTTGTAAGCCACCAATTACTTTGTTATTGTTACGCCAAACCCCCTTAAGTAACTATTATACAATGGCGTGTCTGTAACCAAAGATAAATGATGACCAGTATAAGAAATGTCAGTCTATTTCAGCCGAATGCCAGTGTATTACCCATAATTCCAACACCTGACGTTCACGTGATGACACCTGGGCGTGCCACTGTTAACAGAACGCGCCTCGTTAATATATTTCAGATGGTGCCAACACAAGAATGATTCAACTACTTACGACAGCGTAATGACTTGTCTTGTCTGGAATTTATAAACATAGGTCTCTTGTTTGAATAACTTTATTAACTGACAGCAGTATTTCTCTAAATGTGTGTGTGTGTGTGTGTGCGTGTATGTGTGTGTGTGTGTGTGTGTTTGTATGTGTGCAGGTGTGTGTATATATGTACCTATGTACGTATGGCTGAGTATGTGCGTGCGTATATGTGTGTGAGTGCGTGTATTTGTATGTGTACAGGTATGTATGTACCGTATATCTGCGTGTGTGCGTGTGTGTATCTATGTATAGATGGATGTGTGCGTTAATGTATATGCATATACGTATGTATATATGAATGTGTGCGTGCATATAAATATATACATTAATGTATTTACCTATAAACTGTTATTTGATTATATTAAAAATTCTTTATTATTTACTTTCCTAAATGTTTATTTTTAAGTATAAATGTTTGAGAGCGTATTGCTTTGAAATATTTAGTGTCAGCTGATACGAGCACGCACGAAAATACTAGACACATTTTAAAAATATTTCTTTTGTATATTTGTAGTTGAAAAGAACAAACATTCTAAGATAAAAAATAAAATTGCTGAAACAAAGAAACAGAATAAAAACAGACAGACAGAAATATGCAGACGTTTGTGCATTGGAATTAACGATAATCTATATATCATTACGTTGATGTATGCCTTAATTTACGCTTTGTCTACATACAAAGATAAATTTTCTCTTTCATAAATACTCAGAGAAACTGGATTATTTACTCTCAAAATAATGACAGAATATTAAATATCAGCCGAAAAGATTATTTATCTAATAAATCTTAATTTTTTTCTTTCTTGTAGCGGAATGTGCGCCATTTTGCTTAGACTGGTTGGCAGTCCAGTGTTTGTTGATTCTGTTTCGAGTGTGTTTACAGAAAATACATACAGAAAACCAGTCGCAGGTGTTACCATGGTTTTTATGCCACTGTCTCTGCGGTAGCCAATATTTAGTCTGTATGTACGATTGTTTACATTGGAAGCGATTGTTAATGCAGTCGTTGTCATTCAATTGGCAGTAACGGTTTTGAAACTGTAGCTAACAAATGTATAAAATACGGTGTTTTTTTTCAGCTGTGTTACATAAAATACTTTTATTAATAATAATGAAATAAATATTACTGCTGCTGCTGCTGCTACTACTACTAGTACTGCTATTACTACTACTACTACAGCTACTACTACTACTACGACAGTTACTACTACTACTACTACTACTTCTACTGCTGCTACTACTACTACTACTAGTTACTACTACTACTATTACTACTGCCAATGCTACTACAACTACTGTTGCTGCTGCTGCTTTTACTACTACTACTACAGTTACTACTACTACTGCTACTACTACTACAACTACAACTACTGTTGCTGCTGCTTTTACTACTACTACTTCTACTACAGCTGCTACGACTACTACTATTACTACTGCAACTAGTAGTAATACTACTTCAATTACTTTTACAGTTGCTGCTTCTTCTGTTGTTGCTAACTCTACTACTAGTCAGTTAAGTCATAACAAATAAATAAATAAGTAAATGAATGAATGAATAAACAAATAAATAAATATGTATTAAGGTCTAATCATTATATCTCTTACTAGGTATTAAGAAATAAAAAATGATCGCTCTTTTAATGTGTATTAGTTACAAATAACAATAATAATAATAATAATAATAATAATAATAATAATAATAATAATAATAATAATAATAATAATAATGATGATGATGATGATAAATACTACTATAACAATTACAGCTACGTGTATTATTACTACTGCTCCTAGTATCACTGACAATAGTTAATGTTACTGCTGTTGTTGTTGTTATTATTATTATTATTATTATTATTATTATTATAAATACTAACAACAAAAACAATACTAAAACTACTGATTCCAAAGCTAACGGTAATAAAACAACATAAATGGTGTAACGCAATTAGCCGAAGACGTTTGTGTCAACTTTGAAATTTATGTCTTGGAAGATCGCAGTAAACATCTCACAAATGGGTTAAACGTTTTCACGCGCGCCTAGGAAATGCATGTGCACCGAGAGGCCGTCTTTGTACTAATAAGTACGTAGAAAAAAAGAAATATTTTGGCAGTGTCATAAAGTTCTTTTGTTTTCCAGTCGTAGCTTCAGGAAGACACAATGCCAAAAAACATTTTACGAAACTATGGCGCAGGACCGTATCGTTTAGTTAATAATAATAATAATAATAATAATAATAATAATAATAATAATAATAATATATTTTCTGTTTTGTTTTGTTCTTTTTCACCAATGTCGTCCTTTGTTATAATTATTATTAATTGTTGTTAGTGTTGCTTTTATTAACGATGATGACGGTGGTCGTAATAATAATAATAATAATGATGATGATGATGATGATGATGATGATAATAATAATAATAATAATAAAATAATAATAATAATAATAATAATATAATAATAATAAACTGGCCCTCAACTTAACATAATTCTTCTTTTTTTTTTTTTTTTTTTTTTTTTTTTTTTTTTTTTTTTTAATAAATTTTTTTCTTAAAGCTCACAACCACATGAATTAATCATTAAATCGTTCATGCATCCTCCCTCCCCACCTACCACCACCCCTTCTGCTCGGACGTGACTTCTAACCAAGGAAGTAGTCCACAGAACCTGCTCGTTTGTTCTACAAGTAACATGACCGACGTTCACACGTGTTTATCTTGCGTGAGGCTGTTGAATGAGTCACGCGAATCTTACGGCACCACGCTGGGATGTTTGGGGAAACTAGGAAGAGAAGATAACTCCAACCGCGGTTTGAGAACCAGCGTTAAGATCCGCGAGCGAGATAACGCTTCGCGACAACGCCAAATTACTGCGCAATCAAAATTGCGGGTTTTGCACGTGAGACTGACGTTTTGACCTGGGAAATGCCTATCGATGACGTTTTGTCGTTGTAGCTTGAACACAGTGATGAATAAGGACAATAACTTTATAACGTACGGGCAATTTGTCACAGTGTTGTAATTCAAGTTTTTGAAGAAAAAAAAAAAAGGAAATAAAAATAAAAATCCAAACATAGTTCTTGTTTAAATTTTTAAAATGAATAATTAGCAGAACCACCTGGTGTGCTTATTAATGCGTGTCAAATGACGGATGCAGTCATGCATGCACCTGCTTAACGACCGATGATGTATTTATTATGAACTAGTTGGATAACGAGTGTTTTGTAGCAAACAAACAAATTCATAAATCTTTCCTAAATGTCGTGTGATTATTTGGTCAGATATTGTAAATGAAATTTAATGCGACCATCACAAACAGTAATAGTATGTCGAAAGACAACAATTAATAAGATCAGTAACAAGAAAGCAACAGTAATAGTAATAATAATAAATTATTTAATAATAATAATAATAATAATAATAAAAAGAAGAAGGCGCAGAACAAAAACAACGAAAACACGAGAACAATGGCATCAATAAATAAATACAGAAGGTAGATCACTAAACAGTTGAATATCACTTACCTAATTAAAATTTCATGGAAAAAAATAGTAGTTTTAAAGTGCAGCTAGTGGCATATAATAAAAATATTCTTAATCTTCAACTTATTATTTTATTGTTTTGTCGGGGACATGACATCGCTCCTAATACTTTTACTAAACGTATGAGCGTTGCCTTTTCACTTCTTGACAACTGGTGTCGTGTCGTGACGTCATTGCGTACATGGTGGGCTTCTGTGAACTTTTTTCTGACAATGTTAAAGAAATTTTAAAGCAAATCGTCCTTTCTGCATATGATGGCGACTTCCAGATAGTTTGCAACTTTCTGTTGTTGTTATAATTAATTAAAACTTGAACGGAAGATAATAATAATAATAATAATAATAATAATAATAATAATAATAATAATAATAATAATAATAATAATAATAATAATAATAACAACAACAACAACAACAACAACAACAATATTTTGACAACTTCAGTGCATCAGTAAAAATATTCTTTAATTCGTATGTTTCTTTCTAGCCCGAGCTAAAATATCTTATCTGCATATATTCATATACAGTTTAAATTAATAAATTATTATTAGTGTTTTTCTATTTTTGAACAGATAATTTTTAATTAACAAGTAAATTATACGTGTGCAGGTGCGTGCATAATACGTAAATCTCTGTGTGTCTTTAATTTTTTTTTTTTTTTTTTTTTTCCTGTTGAGTGTGTATAACATTTAAAGGTTGCGAAACACGACTGGTATGGAAGTGAAAGATATAAATTTGTAACTGTCAGCAAGACGAACTTTCGTACACAGTCAATTTCATACCTCCCACGTCGAAGAGCTACCGACCAAGATTACATTACTCTAGCAATTGTCAGAAGAGTTACTGTATTCGCTGTAGATTGTTCCTTAGATGCAAGACTACAAGTGTGGTCTAAAGTAATCAAATATTATTTGTATATTTTTAAAGACCTCCAGTTAAGTTAGGTCGTTAATCGAGCTGTCAGAAGGCAGAGTGATAATAGGCAACAATAAGGAATAGCGCGTGCGGCAAATAAAAACATCTTATTGAATTATGAAATCACAGCGGGTCGTTGGTCTAATCTTACACAGAGATATTCTGTTTTGCTTTTATTCGTTCTTGCATTCTTAAAGACTGTTTTCTTGCATCCTTTTCTTTCCTTTTTGCTCTTTTTACTTTCTTTCCTTTCGTTGATTATTTTATCCGTTTTGCAGGTTTCTGAAATGTCAGTTGTTTTTAAAATTATTTTTCCATTTTTTAATTTTTTGGACTGACTATCTATTTATCTTTCTTTCTTTCTTTCTTTCTTTCTTTTCTTTCTTTCTTTCTTTGAAGCTATGCACATTTTACTTATGTATATTTCTTATAATATATACATTTTTCTTTTGTTCGTTTGTTGAAGACACATTTTAAAATTCTTGCACGTTATTTATTTATTTATTTATTTATTTATTTATTTATTTATTTATTATGTTCTTTCAGTTCACAATTTTTCATTATATCTTTTGTCAGAAGACTGATCTGTCGATTTCGGAACTTACTAAACGCAATCAGTTTTTATAATTTAAAAAATGGGGGGGGCGTTTTATCTGTTCATCATCTATTTTTAAACGCCTGGCTAATAATGCTTATAATTTTCAAATTCATAAAAAGAAAAAAGTTGTCTTAATTATTGTTTCGATATTTATCAGTCAAAAAGTAAATGACGTAAAAACGTAGCTGAAAGCAAAAATGTTATTAAAAAAACTAAGAAGAAAATAAGTAATTTAAAACATAATTAATTACATTAAAGACAAACTTCTTTATTTAATTAACTCAAATTATTTTCTTCCTTTATCGCCTTTTCTTGGTTTTTTTTATTTTTTTTTTGGTTTTTTTCTGCAATAGCCAATAATGAATGTTTTATTTACAAGTTAACAATAAATAATCAGCAGTTAGTATTTCACTCCACGCATCTCCATTGAACTAACCAACGCCAGTAATTAAAAGAAGTCTTTCGAATCAACATGACTGCAAACTTCAAGCTATCGAAGAACCACTTATCAGTCGGCTGTGACCGGGGGTCGCATGGAATTGTGGGATAAGATGACCCCTCATGTCAATCGCCGATCTCTTCAAATCGGGTCGTACGAGATCATGTCGGTACTTAACGGGATTTGCTTTTGTTTGTTCGTGGGTTCTCGGTTATCTTCGACACTGAGCGACAGGCGTCAGGAAAGCGCCCGTCGTGTTTGTGTTGGTTCGCTGCAGTTGTTTTTACACTGACACCTTTGTTTTAGCAGGTTTTGTGGGCCTGCACGTGTTGCACGCGCACACTCCGTCACCGAGCGTTTATGTTTGAATTGGGCTAGGTGTTAAAAAGCGATTTAATTAATTTGAAGTGGTGTTCTGTTTTAAAAGAAAGAAGCAGAGAAAGGAATGGTCCGTGTCAAGTGTGAAAATTTCTAATGTTTTGACTGTTACTTGTCTTAAACAGTATATTGACGTTGAAGCGAGATATAAATGTAAATGAATAAATGATTGAGTGCTGATAAATAAATAAATAAATAAATAAATAAATAAAAGCGTAATGATTATTTTCGATGTTTTTGGTTTGCATTAAAAACAACAGGAATAAACAGATAAATAAATAAATAAATAAAACATATTATAGTATTGTTGAGTTTATATGATTGAAATAAAACCAAAATATGATTTGATGACTTTTCAGTACACAAATCTATTTATATTATATTATATTATATTATATTCCGATTTCTCTTACATTAATGAAGATGCTAACAGTTAATTAAATTATATAACAGAAAGAATCCAGAAAATGTTGATTGTATTCTCTTTAACACAAAATAAAATTAAAATAAACACGATTGATATAAATAATTCTTCCAATTAAATTTTCATCTTAGTGCATAATATTTCACTGAATGTAAGCCCTATCTATAATAATATTTTTAAAATTTATCTCATTTATTTATTATTATTTTATTATTATTTTTTCTTTTTAATCCGATTCACCCCTTAACGTTAATTAATTAATTAATTAATTTATTTATTATTATTATTATTATTATTATTAATGTAATTTTTGTTGTTTTTATTATTCCTGTTGTTGTTTTTTTTTTTTTTTTTCTTTTTCTTTTTCTTTATTATTATCATTATCATCATTATCTTAATCATCATCATTAATATTATTTATTTATTTATTTATTTATTCTTCAGTATATACTTTCCTACTCCGGTATCTTGAAAATTCTCTTTCGTCAGTTTGCATAAATATAATTATTATCTGACACTGATGATGTGCGGTTCACGGTTTTATCAAAACATCTAAACAACTGTCTTCTTCGATGCCATAATGAACATTATATCTGAAACACGAATGTAAATTAGATTCTGTCGTATACAACATATGGGTGATGATTTTTTTTGTCACTCTCATTCATCATTAATCACGTGCAGTTAATCACGTGATAGTTCATCTCTTTCAACAATTACATCCAGGTGGACACGGCATATGAGAAAGATTTTTATCTAATTATCAAAAGTGCCACTGCTATCAATATCACGATGGAAACAAAACGTGTGGCTTTGGTCTTTGTACCTCAGTAACAGTTAACTTTCTTTTTTTTTTTTTCCTTTTATTCAGTTATTTATCTTTAATTTATTACTATTATTATTATTATTATTATTATTATTATTATTATTATTATTATTATTAAATATCTGTTATCTTCTTATCTTTCATTCTGTTTTTTCTTTCGTTCCACATTCTTTTTTCCTTTTCTTTGTTTGTTTCTTTTCTTTTCTAACGCTTATTTGTTTTTGTTTTCTTTCTTGCTAATGCTTTTTTATTATTATTAATTTTTTTTTATTTGCAGTCTTTATTTGATCGATTATTAAAGGGAATTTAAGAAGCAAATTCTGGATTTTGTTGTAATATAGTACAAGGGACGTAACTCGCTTTGAACTAAAAAGATAATAATAATAATAATAATAATAATAATAATAATAATAATAAAAGAAGAAAAATATCAATAAAAAGAGTTGATTATTTTATTAATTTAGTTTAAAAAGTTAATATCCATGAAAGCAAACCAATCCACTTTTTAAGGATATTGACATTGTTGGTGGGTTTTTTTCTAATTTATCTTCTTTTCTTTTTTTTTTGTTCTTCCCCATCCCTTTATTTATTTATTTTTTTTTTTTTTATTTTTTTGTAATATGTAATGAATTATTTTGAGAATAGCTTTTTGGACAGTACTTTTGTTGTTAATTATTGACTTATTAATAATAATAATAATGAAAATACATATTGCTTTCAAGTGAAATTAAACACTGGCGCCTTTTCAGTGACCACATTGACAGCTATTCTGAAAAATGGCGAGATCACGTGATACTGCACACGAAAGTCGACGATTTCAAACTGTCATTTCACAGCGCGACGTATAACTCTGAAATTTAACCCTATTCCACTGAGCACTCAGTATTTTATAGCATTGTCTGATGTAGAAATAGTTAACTTGAAATGCAAAATGGAAAGTGTTCCCAAGTTAATTCATTTGGTCGTTCCTTAAAAAATAAAATAAAAT
This sequence comes from Chrysomallon squamiferum, assembly GCA_012295275.1. Lineage (NCBI taxonomy): Eukaryota > Metazoa > Mollusca > Gastropoda > Neomphalida > Peltospiridae > Chrysomallon > Chrysomallon squamiferum. The sequence goes on from CM022665.1 coordinate 41,704,322, forward strand.
AAAATAAAATAAAATATAACAAAAATGATTGCGATCAAAATTTAGAAGACTTCGAAAAGGACACACACACACACACACACACACACACACACACACACACACACACACACACATACATACATACATACATATATATCAAAAGCACATGGAGATTAACATACATACTGACGCAACATAGCATAATGGCACTTTGTGCAATTATGCATCAATGCATACATGAGATGTAGTGTAATATAATAATATACACCTATAATAATAATAAAGCAAATTATTAAATCCTTTCCATACACAGCTTCCATGAATTATTACATAAAAATTCGGTATATATAAAGATAAAATTATTATTATTATTATTATTATTATTATTATTATTATTATTATTATTATTACATACATATAGAACATTATTTTGAACCGTCTAAATTTTCTCCCAAGTTATTCTTTTATTTTTTACTTTTCGGCTGGACATAGGCATTGGATAAAACATGCATATTAATGATGACGAGATTTATTTTTAATTATAATAAAATAACTTATGATATTAAATTCTGGAAAGAAACTAAACATTTAATAATCAAATATATTTTGAAATCGTTAACCACTTCATAAAAACATTTTAAAAATTAATCATCCCAGTGAAAGCCTCATTTTTCTTTCAGCTGTACGCGTGCAACAGAAATAAATAGAACCAGTCTATCGTCAATCAGCTGACGGCCATTTTGGAGGAAGTGCTAAAAAGAAAGCATTTTCTCGTAAAATCAAATCAAAATGTCTGAATCTTACGGTAGGTATCAGTTACATATTTTAACAGTATTAATAGTACTCATTATTGTTGTTTAATTTAACATTCTAGTTTTAAAAAAGTGATTGTTTTACTTTATATTTTATCCTTTAAAAGACTTAATTACGATCAATTTAATTATAACATACAATTAAATAGATAAACAAAACAAGATGATTGAACTGTGAAAATTATATTCCGATTAAACTTTGTTAATTATAAACATCAGCAAAGATGTTTGAAAAAAGAAATGTTTGTGTATATTTTACCAATAATTATTATAATTATTACTGAAACTTGCTTGGTTGTAAATTCAAATTGTAATCCGAAGTATTACCATTTACCTGGTAAAATCAATAATTAATATTAATAAGTAGGTATGTTAGCAAAATGTTCAGAAGTTAGAAAGCGTTTGGAAACCCCTTTAAAATGATACCAAGATCAAGTAAATATGTTGAATATTAAGGAAGTAACAATAACAGTAGTTTCAAAGCCTGCAATAGTTGAATAGATTCCTATTTAAAACAATAAAGCTTTGTGACCGAAAACTGCTACATTTTAATTTTTTTTTTTTTTTTCTGGGCAAAACCTAACAATGGAAAAAAAGAACAAAACAAATTATGAACTGCAAAAATTAAACAAGAAAATATTGAAATAATGCATTTTAAGAACAACACATTATGTAGTTACCTAGTCAGATAAGATGGTCAAACATATTTTGATATAGGAACATTGCCACTATTTATTATTATTATTATTATTATTATTATTATTATTATTATTATTGCAATTAATATACTTAAAAGTTTTAATTTTATTTCTGCACCAAAAAAGTTGCACAGCAGTGTCAGATTTAAATGTTACCAATGTGATTGTTTTTTTAATTTTTTTTTTTTTTTAATTTTAATTTTTTTCAGATTTTCTTTTCAAGTTCCTGGTAATTGGAAGTGCTGGTACAGGGAAGTCCTGTATACTTCACCAGTTTATTGAAAGCAAATGTAAGTGCATAAAAACAAAAAAAACAAATATATATATATATATATATATATTAATAAATAAAAAATAAAATAAATTTAATAAAGTTTAAAGATATATTTTGAATATTAATGTTTTATTTTTGTATAATGAATTAGCAGTTTATTTTTTGTATATATCTGTGTATGTATGTGTTTGAATGTTGTATGTTTGTGTGTGAGTGTTGGTTTCTGTCCTATAAATTATAATAAAATGAAAAATAAATAGATACGGCTGCTAACTATTAAACAGTCAGTTCTGTGACACTGTTATTATTGCTGTAATTATGTAGTGCTTTGGAACAGATTATACATAAACAATTTTCCACTGTTAATTTTCTTAAATTTGTCACATGACCAACAAATACATGTTGTTAAAATTCAAAGTTTCTTCTTTGTACAATTAATCTGTTAATGAACAACAAAAAAAAAAAAAAAAAAAAATAAAAAAATAAAAAAAATAAACAAAATAAAAGAATAAATATAAAAAAAGAATTAATAAATAAATAAATAAATAAAAAAAAAAAAATAAATAATGAAATAATAAAAATAATGTGTACACACACAAACACACACACACACACACACACACAAACATACACACATACAAACATACACACCCACATGTATATAATGTTTAATTTTCTTTCAGTCAAACATGATTCCAATCACACTATAGGTGTGGAGTTTGGAAGCAAGGTTGTGAATGTTGGGGGTAAAGCGGTAAAACTACAGATCTGGGACACTGCAGGACAGGAACGGTTTAGGTACGTGTGAGAATGTTTGTTTGTTACTGGGACCAGCTGATGTTTATTTTTTGCAGTTATGTATTTTGATCTTGAACTGATTGAACTGGCTTTTTCTGTTTCTCTTTTTAAGATGATTGTATTAACTGATGTCATGTTCACATAATGAATTCTTCTTTCTTTCTTTTTGTACACATCTCCATCCACCCTCTGATACACACACACACACATACACAGTTTATATATATACATATTACAAGCACCATTGTACTAAATTAACACTAATGTTTTTTTAAATTCTTTTTGAGGTTATAAATGTACTGAAGAGGTAAAATGATGAAGAATATTTTATTTAAATTATATTTCAAGTAAAATTTTGTTTTCTAGGTCTGTGACAAGAAGTTACTACAGAGGAGCTGCAGGCGCTCTGTTAGTTTATGATATAACGAGGTGAGTCTGATTTTAATTAGCTGTGTATTAATTAATTTAATGTTGCTTATAGTTCACTGATTTGGTACAACATTCTGTAAATAAATTAAACTTTTAGTCTGGTTTTGGTGGGGGTTTTTGGTAAATTTACTGATAATAAATACTAAATTTGTTTTAAAAATAAAAATTATAATAATGATAATAAATTAAAGATGACAAGAATAAAATTTAAGTATGATAAGATAAAAAGACAGCTGAATATTTGGAATAGGTAAAGAAGTATTTGGATGAAAAAAAAAAGAAGAGAAAAAGAATTACGAATTCGACAGCCATTTTTGAACTGTGACGAAACTTGGTTAATAGAGATCTCATACAGCATGGTCTTGTATCACATTTTAAATTTTACACTACTTACTCATAAAATGTACCAAGATTACAAATATTGTTCGTTATCAAGCACAGCATTGCTTCTTCTGCATTATTTATTTATTTTATTTGTTCTGTTCATTAGCAGTGTTTTTTAATTTAGTCTTTGTTGCTTTCTTGCTTTTGTCAGTCGAGAAACATACAATGCCCTGACAAACTGGCTCACAGATGCTCGGACACTCGCAAGTCCTAACATTGTCATCACACTGGTGGGCAACAAGAAAGATCTGGAATCGGAAAGAGAGGTTACTTTCTTGGAAGCCAGCAGATTTGCTCAAGAGAATGGTTTGTTGTTTGTCTTGTTAAGTATGGAAGTAGTAACAAAGTTCAAGCAACACAAACAAAATGAGAAGATGTCATAGAAATGCGTAACAAACCACGCGACAGTCCAAGACTTTAAGCTACGTGTTAAAAGATTTGTTTGACACTTAGTACTTACAGTGATGTCTGAATTAAATTATTAAACAGCACTGCAAGATTTTGATTAAAAGATTAACAGGAAAAGTAAATTAATACTCGTGTAATAGTTTTTCAGAATCGAATAAAAAGGTAAGAAAGAGATGAACACTTTGATGCATGTTTTGAATGAAAATGTATAATTATAATGTTGAATAATGTGCTTCTGCTTAGTAATTTGTAGATGAATGTGTTATAATGTTAGAAAGAAAATCTGTGTTGCATTCACAGAGTTGATGTTTTTGGAGACGAGTGCTTTGACCGGAGAAAATGTGGAAGAAACATTTTTGAAGTGTGCCAGATCGATCCTCACAAAAATAGAATCGGGTAAACCAAAATATCCTTTTATTTTCTGAATGAATAAATATTTATGTTTCCTCCACAGAATTAAATATTAATACAGTTATTGATGTATACTGTATTGTATTGTATTTTTTTAATTTTTTTTAATTCATTTCATTTCATTAATAGATTCTTGCATTAATGAAATCAAAAAGAGGAAACTAACTTGTGACATTTGAATTACTTCTTTCTGACTGCCACATTTGTATTTTCATTTCCTTCATTCTGACAATAGATAGTCCTTTGATTTGACATGCACCTTTACATTCAATTATTACATTTGTATTTGTTAATAATTTACAGCTGTCCAGTTAACTTTATATAACAAATTTTCATCATTAAGTTATATATTATGTATTACATTAACATGTAGTAACTCAATTTTTTTTTTTTTTTTTTTTGTGTAATTATTAGGAGAGCTGGACCCAGAAAGAATGGGCTCAGGAATTCAGTATGGTGATGCATCGTTACGGAGACTTCACAGACAACAGCAGACAACTAAGAGACCAGACTGTGCCTGCTAGCAGACATCGTCCACATTGTCGTGGACTAACAAGTGCTTTCAGAAGAAACCCATTACATAACACAGAGAAAGATCTGAAGAGGTTTTGATCTTAACATTGCATGTCTCAGCGTTTTTAAAACAAACACACTCTCTTTAGTTATTACTTGTAAATCTAACAAGTAAGATAAATATAAATTAAATTTGAAATATTTCCGATATAGAATTTATTTTGCATTTTATACACGCACACATGCATGCACACACGCACACACGTATTCACATACATACATATATATATATATATATTATATATTATATTATTATTATTTTTTTGTTTCTGTTATATGATGGGTTGTATGTTGTTGTTGTTGTGATGTGTTTCACAGACTGATTGGTACAGGTGTTACTTGCAGCTGTTTTGTGAATATATACAATTACTGGTGAACACATTATTGAATCTGAAAAAATCCACCTTCAGTTACAGTAAGCTGGGAGAGGTTTAGTCCTCACCCTTTTGAACTTGGTCCCTGGATGTTTATAAAAATTCATAGCACTTGGTTCTTATCTCTGATTAAATTTATATTCAAACATTTATATCTGTCGCACTAAATTTTACTTGCACACAGTGAAAAATACACACCGTTGTTTAGACTGTTGTTTGAGTATATCTTTATATCTATATATATATATATTTATAAAGAGATATATATATATATATATATTGTAGCTTTAACACAAAAAATAACCATGACTTATTTTATTTTCAAGGATTTCTTCTTCTTATTTTTTTTTTTTTTTTAAGATGATGAAGGAATGTAGATGAAAAAAAAATACCCCAAATCTTGCAAGTAATTTTTCACCTAATGGTTGTTTTTTTTAAAACATATTTATTATTTTATTTTATTTTATGAATGCCAGATTTAATAGAAAATGTGATCTGATGTGTGAGTTGTGATGATGTAGGTGACTACTGAAGATTGTTTTAAACACATTATTAAATAATGCATTTAATTTCATTTCTGCTTTGTACTACACAAGTGATATTATTAAAATCTATATGCTTTTTAATATAAAACCCCAAAAAAGAAAAGTAAAATTAAAAATAAAACAAATAAATAATAATAATATTTCTTACAGACTGTTTTGAATCATATAATGTATTTTGATTAACATCACCCTGGTAACAGCAGTTTTCATCACATTCTGTCCAGTTATGGGGTTTTTTCAGGTAGCATTTTCATTGCTGCCCCCCCCCAAAAAAAAAAAAAAATGTTGATTTGTTTTTCAAAAGTGGATTACATTTGTTACTGTGTTCTGTTACTTTCTATTAAAAATTTAGTTTTAATTAATGAAGTGTTAATTATAACAAACTTTGGTCAGGAATGACAATCATATAGTTGTGTTTGACAGTTTAAAAATGTGTGGAGGTCTTTCTAAACAAATGATTAAATAAATAAATTAAAATGAAAAAAAATGAACTAATGATAATGTTTATTATTTATTTATTTAATGTTAATAATGGTTTCAGATTGTTCATTTTCACTGATAAATTACTGATATTAAGATTTGAGTAACACTTGAGATTAACAGTTGCTAGAAATGTTAGGAGACTTGTTAAAGGATCATTTTAAAATTATTTTTTATTTTTTGAAATGGTCACTCCCAGAAAATATTTCTCTTCAGTTATAAATTGTCAAAAACATATTCATTATTCTTTTATCATCATTTCAAATTCTTTTCATTTAACATTAAAATCCATCCATTTTTGTTTGGTTTTTTGGTTGATCTGTTATTACATTCGTGTAGAGAGATCTCAACAAGTATACAACTATTACTTTATATAAGGACTATTTGTTACTTTGACAATAATTATATTATAATGATTTTATTTTATTTTATTTTTTTAAATTTTCTAACAGTAAAATGAAAAGATTTTCGACATGAAGCTTTCACAACTGCATTTTAGCCTTTAAAATTCACATCTTTGCTACAGTAATGCTTTTTTTTTTTTTTTAAATTTTGTTCAGCTATCCATATATCTTTAGTTTCCAAAACACATTTACATCTCTGTGTGACAGTCTCCTGCCAGATCTTCAAATTCCAGACATTTCATCACTTAATAACAAAAGCTATAAAAGATAAAACAATAAAGAACAAATAAAATGCAGATGGGAAACATCAGATTTTAAACAATGAATTGTCAGTCCACATCATGCTATTGTTTGCAACATATTTATTAATATTATTATTATTATTATTATTATTATTATTATTATTATTATTATTACTAACTAAAACATGCTAGGTTTGGATCTAAGTAACCGAATATTTTTTTTTGGGAGTGTCATGTAAATACTTTGGTATTACACACATCCATGCATGAGTGTGCACACACAGTCACACACATGCACAAAACAACACAAAATAACTCTTTGGTTAATCATTGTTTTTAAACTTAAGCACAGGCATGTTTCATTTTCAGAAAACATCCACATTACAGTGTAAATGTTTGAACACATACATTATATCTATGTATGTATATATATGTATATGTATATGTAACAAAACCATGTTTGCACACATATTATGGCAACGTTATAAAATCTTCATTTGATGGATTTAATATTTTTGCTGTTTTTTTTACACCTGGGTAAAATATAAACATTTTATTATCTACAATCAGAAACATGTTGCATTATAATCAAAACAGTGATCTGCATTTTATAGCTTTAACTGTCTGTCACATGCATTGAAAACTCTGCACTCGGATCATTTTTATTTCTTTATCATGACTTCTCCACAATTTCTTCACCCATGTAAATGTATAATATTTATTTTTCATTTTTGTTTCCTATAACATTAACAGAAATGTCATTTGTGTCTGAGTATAAAATACCTCATATGACGATCATAAAAAGAAAATGATCACTATTCTGTTTTGAAGAGGTTTTTTTCTTCATTATAAAACTAGAGAACAGTGCAGTCTTCTTTATGGATCTTTAAGAATTGCATTAAATGAACTAGGCAAAAGTTTCATCAGCAATGTATTTAGCAGCATTTATTAATTTTTGAAAATGTTTTTATTCACCCGTTTATCTCTCTCTGTCAGTCAATCAGTCTACCCATCAACTGTGTCTGTTTGACTTTCTTTCTGTTTTGTATGAAAAGCATCTTCAAGACTGTTGTTACAAATGCACTTACTCCGAATCTTGCATTTGATGAAATAGTACAAAAACTCTTCATAGACTGGATGTTTGAAAAAAGCTTTGAAAGACTCGGCTACTAAAGAATGTTAAGAATGATGTAAATAGCTCATTACGTTTCATGTACATGTGTATGTATCATTTGTAAATAAACTGTTGTACATAATTAGCAAAATTTAAAAATATTATTTACATTAGCTACACATATATGTTATGTATATAAACAGAAACTGGCAGTTTTTCTTGTGATCTGTGTTAGTAGTTATCTTTTTTAAAATACTGATGGTGTAAAATTTTGTTCAGAATTCTGCAGTTTTATTTATTTATTTAAATTTTTTATTACTTTTTTAATGTAAGAAAAAGCATGCCCAGTTTTGCAAGTCAAAGTTAAATATAAATTAAAATGTCTACTCCTTTTATTTTTTGCTGTAATCATACAGGAATTTTATCTAAATTCTTTTAAATAGGTAACTGATATTTCCTTTCAAACCATATTTAAATATACCAGTTTTTGGACATATGTTTGATACATAAATGAAGCTTCCAGTAATTGTTATTTATACATAAACAATATTTCCTGGAATTTCTATTGGTACATAAACAAAATTCTAGGATATTCTTACAAATACACAAAATTTCTCAGACATTTTCTGTTAATATACAATAAGTGTTTAAAGAAAATTAATAATTGCCCAAACACATTATTCTAGGAACTGTTTGTACATAAACTTAATTACAGAAAAATAGTTTGGGAATTTATTTTTGTTTGAAAGTATTGAGAGAGAAATATTGGAAATTATATTATTATTCTTGTTATATTTTTTTTTAAATGGAAAAACATTTTTTTAATATTATTTTTAAATAATTACTAGAGAAACTAACAGTTAATAATAACAAAAATAATGGTAATGAAATAATGTCATTTGTTACATGCACTGCATGCTTTAGTGAATGTGAGTTTGAAACTGGTGTGCTTGCTAATGATGTGTGTAAATAAATAAAAATTACATATATACAAATAAATGTTTTACAGCTTCTAATGAATTTTGTTTTCATTTTTAAATATCACTTGGTTTTTTCTTTTTTTAGTCTTCTTCTTTTTCTTCTTATTATTATTTAATTGTTCTTGGTTCAGGTATTGATAAATAACGAAGTTGTTATTACTCAGATAGTTACAGATCTCAGATTTCAAAGGATATTGGAAAATATGTATTTTTTAATCAACATTTATTTAAATTAAGAGATGGAGTATCAAAACACACACATTCTGTATCACAGCGTTCATAGTTGAGGGTGATAAATTAATGATATTTTAAAGAACTCTTTTATTTTCACTGATTTCTGTGAATTGTATCCCTTGTTTCAGTGGCAAATGTTCCAAGTTTTTAAAATTTCCTTCTACCATAGATTTGCATCACATTAATAAAAAGCTAATTAATAAAACTGTGTAGAATACACGAGAAAGAAGAGTGCTTTCTCACTAAATAGCCAGATATATATTTTAACTGCAAAACAAAATTATGAGCTTGTATTTTTTTACCTTGGCAGTTCTGACTGCTATAGTAATGTATGTTTGCAATTCAAGTACAACTAATTCTTCCTGATTCTCTGTATTAAAGTTTGGCCAGTGTTTTTTTTCAATGTTATTTGCAATAAAGCAGATTTATGCTTAGCGTTTTGAATGAACCAAGGACATAATGTCAAAAAAATATCTGCAGCATAATCTTAGCAAGATTTTCTGTGAAAATGATATATGTTAAGCAAACAGAGCTTTATTTTGAACTTTTTTGTAGTTTTACACAGAGAACATACAGAAAATGTTTAAATTAATAATTTATTTCACTTCTTTATGTACAAACAAAAAGCATAAAAATTAAATTAACAAGCTTCTACTTAAATGTATTATGAAATTAAAAAAAAAAAAAAAATTAAATCAAAAAAAAAAAAAAGAAACCAACCAAATATTACTTGTTTAATTACACATGAAGTTTGTATATTTATTTTTCAACAATCTGTTTCAGCGATTTTTCATTATCTTCAAACAGCAGATGAAATATCTTTCTTTGTGCCCAACAAACAAGACAGAGATTATTTGAAAAAATTGAAAAAAATTGAAAAAAAAACCCCAAAACAACATTAAGTATTTTTGGACATCCTGCATCTAACAGATTTTCACACATTTTAAAAGGTTATGATGAACCACTCTTTACTTGTAGATGTTCAAAAGATTGGTGCAACTTTTTCAAGAAATATAAATACGATTCTTTTTTTTTCTTGCTCCAAATTTGTTTTAAATGAAATAATTGTGACTTAAAACATTCTTCTATACAATTATGACATAAATAACATGTAAAAATTTAATGCGCTTTGTAGATGAAAAAAATAGAAATCTCTCTCTATATCAATTGAAGGGAAATAACTCTAAAAATGCATGGACTAGTGGTGTTAACATTAAATTGTGAACTACTGGTGACAAAAAAATAAAAAATAATAATAAGTATTAATATCAAAATTTTTTTGGTGTAATTATGTAAATAATTTATAAAAGTATAAAATATACTTGATTTTTATTATTAGAAATGTACATGCACCATGTTACAAACAAGACAAAAACAACAAAAAATAAATATATAAAAAAAGAGAAGATAAAAATTAAATCAGACATTAGCATATCAGTCTCAAATGTGCATTTTTTTCAGACAAACATCAAAAGTTTTGAAATAAATTATTTAACAAATACCTGGACGAAACAGTCTTGGTTGACTGCAGGTTGATTCGATGACAGATGGAAGATTTCCATGTTTCATGATTAGTTTCAGAACCGAAATCCTGTCTTCCCCCTTGTCTGACATTAACACTCATCTTTAAATTATCACCCACTCACTGTTGTGAAACATTTAAATCAAAGGTTATTTTCTTAAATAAAGCATCTTGAGAATATTTATATCTCTCACTTTTTTTTTTTTTTTTTTTTTAATAATTGAACACTCGTAACAGATAATTCAATTACACAGTCTTCTGTGGAAAAACCTGCTTAGTAATTCTAATAAACTTTCAGATGAGTGGAACACACATATCATGACCCAAAATGGCAGTGAAAGAGATAGTTCCTTGATCAGCTGTGTATCACTAAAATGACACGTCCATCAAGTGAATTAACTGAAGAATTTCAAAATCATGTACAGAACTCATTTACATTACACGTAAATATTACAGACATTAAATTAAATTATCAGTGGAAAAAAAAAAAACAAAACTACATGAAATATCACAGTAAGGAAGAAATATAAATGCTGTCATCTATGGTTTGATAAAGAAATAAAAATATTGTTTACTTTGACTTTGTCTCTTATATAAATATTGTTTAAAAAATCATGCTGTAAGAAAGTTTAGGCAAGTTTCTAGGTTTAATTTTTTTTTATTTATTATCATAGCATGATAGCCTTTTATTAGAAACTAGCAATATTTCTTACCAATGGTTTGGTTTTTCTTATTACTTAATTAGTAGATATCTGACAGAACAACAACAAAAAAACAAAAAAATAAAATAAAAATCTTTTGATATTATTTTCTTATGATAAAACTGGTTTTGTAACACATTTTGTTTTGGACTGGGTGTTTCTGTGCACATGTGTATACATACATACATACACACATATTTATATATATATATATATATATACACATATACATATACATATACATACATACATACAAATATATTTTTACCAATGATTATAAAATTAATATTATTATTTCTATTTATCACATTCTATGTGATATTTTATATTATTTACAAAATATTTTTTTGTTTTTTAAATTCAGCTGTACATAAAATCAGCATCATATGTAATCATGTAAACTGAAACTGAACATGCTTTGTATACACATCTGTGACTGTAGGTATGGAAGATACAAGTGGAAGCTCTTTCATGAAGACTTCCATTTTTCTTTCTTGTACGTGCCTGGTTTTTCACCACAGAGCTAAGTATAAAGCATCAGAGAACATCACATATAAAGAGAATGTCCATTTATTGTTACAACCTTGTTACCGTTATACTTTATCATTAGCAAAGATTTGTTTAGAGTAACAAATAAAAATAAAAAAATCTCTGGAAATATCCCAAATATGTTCAGATCATTTGTAGATCTATATATATGTTTAATGTCCTAAACCTAATTCAGTGAGTTCGTTGTATATATTATTATCTCTTTCTGCTTGCTAGCATCACTATAGTTACATGTTTCTATTAAATATTTTCCATGTTTAATTATTATTACATGCATCATAATGGATACAGATTAAAATTATAGTTTTAACATTTCATTATTTTTGAAATGTCAGAAAAGGTATACTTTAACATTGCGGTATAAAAGTTATTTTGGACATTTAAATTTTTTAATTATCACCAACAGGTATACTTTAATATTACAATATTACAATTAACCTGGACAAATCTAAAAGGTCTCGGACTTTCATTTCTCAGTTATCAAAAAAGATACACAGTATTCAAATTATTTTTGACGAAAAAACAAATGTCTTGTACTCTATGTTTTTCATCATTTCCTTATATCTGAACTATCATAAAAAAGGTACACTTTACTATTACATTAAAAATATAAAATGTCTCAAAATGTGTTTCATCATTTCATCATTATCATCAAAGCCACACAATATCTGAAATATTCTTGACATATCAAAAAAATGTCTCATATTATCATTATTATTATTATTTTTTTTTTTTCCATTTCATTATTCTGGAATTATCATGAAAGCTAATGAAACATTTGAAACATTTTTTTGAAAGAGTATATATATATATATATATATATATATAAAAAATAATTTAAAAAAAGGTTTCCTACTACTAAATTAATTACATGTTAATTCATGCACGACCCTGAAGCATGCCGAGCCGATGCGGCTTTTGCATATTCATAAGTGTCGTAAGGTAGAAAGTTTCTCTTGTACTCAGATTCCCAGTCATTCAAATCTCTCTTTTCTCCTGAACGAAGGTTGTGTCTGTCAAACAGAGCATCCAGCCTTCTCTTGTGTTCCTCACACCTGCGCACTCTCTCTTCCACCCTCTGCATAAAGTGTTCTTCTTGTTTCTGCTTTGCTTTCAGAGCACCAGGGTAAAGCTGAAATACAATTATATACTTTTATACTTATCTGTCTGTCAGTGCATGTATATATCCATCCACCTGTCTGTGTGTCTATCTATATATATATATCTATCTATCTATCTATACTTGTGTATGAGTTTAGTAATGTACAGGCTTTGACAGAGCAACATTTACTTATTCCTGGGACCTAAGCCAAATTCATCAGTGGGTCCACAAACTGAACGAAATGTTGGCATATTCCAATATATATATATATACTTCTTTTTTTTTTTTACTGTAATGTGTTTGCAATGGCCAAATGACAAAAAAAACACCCCCAAAACAACTACATAATATCATAATATTATGATGTAAGGAATAAAAATTTCAACACAACATATCACGTCATTACTTTTAATCAAATTAATTTTTATTTATATCATGGGATATGTTATATTTTTGGGAATAATGAAAGAAACACAATTAACATGAAACACGATCTATTTTTGATAGCACATGAATTACAGCAAACTGTGTGCATTTCAAAATAACTTCTTCCTGCTTGTTTTCATGGAAAATTTGTCATTGATGCTATTTGTATCAACAATGTAGGAGGCCAGATTCAATGCATAAAAATGAAAGTGTGTTTAATCTGGTCTGACTATAGAAGACCTCAGGTGATTCTTTACCCTAGACAGAGCAGAGAAAGACTCATTCACAACTTTAATGGGGATATGCAACAATTTAGTTTCAGGGGGCCCTCAGTAGGTTAATGGCTTACTATGCATATTGGTACATCTAGCCCTGTGTGTTTTTTTTATCTTATAAATGATCTTTCTTTAATAGGAAGATAAATCATACTACTGATACTAGTAAGGTCAAATTTAGTTTAACAACAATAGCCATAACAATAAAAAATAATAAAAACAAAAATAAATAATGTAGCAATGATAATTACAGCCAACACAATAATAATAATAATAATGAAAACAATAATTTTAAGAACAACAATGATAATAATAATAAAAACAATAATTTTAACAAAAGTAATATAAACAACAACAATAATCAAAAACATACGTACATCAGCAGATGATCTGATGTTGTGAGTCAGGTGTTTGGCCTTTTCTGCCCAGCCATAAGGAACAAATGGAGGCCTAACAGACTCTGTGGAAATTCCAGCACAAGATGGACGAATTATTTTTTTGGCTTTTGGGATTTCCTTTATCCTGTCTGGTCGCTTCAGACAGCCATGTTTGACATTGTATGTCTTGTTGCTGGGAAACAGAGATTGTTGCTTCAATTTGGCTTTTCTAACTGTAAGAGAAAGGAGAATAGTTGTGTTTGACAAAATATGAAGAAGCTTGGATTGAATTTCAGTCATACTGACTTGTATGATAAGAAAAAAAAAATAGGCATGACTGGCAAAAATATTCTATTTGTTATATAGTTGTACTGATTAACATAAAATAGCCGTGAATAGGTTTTATAAATTTTGGTTGCCAAACTTATAATTCTTTTTATTAGATATATTAATATAGGAATTATCTTTTCTTAAAAGTGATCTAGGAAAATGACAATGCTCAAGATCCTTTGATGTAACATCCTTATTTATAATTTTTTTTTTAAAAGTAATAATAAGAAATAATGAAAGAATAAATAAAATAATATATATTCATATTATCATGAACTAAAAATAATTTAAAACTGCATACATGCAACTACCATTAAAATATAAGTTAAGAGCACACAAATAGAGCACACAAACAATACAAAAACAAAAATGTTAAAACGTCAAAACATTTAAGCAGATAACGTGTACATGCAAATCAGAACAGTCTTTCCATTTTTAACAACAAAAACGCAAAACAGACAAGACATAATCATTGCAGGTAGATTACATTCAACTCTCTGTTGTGTTCTAACTCTGTCTACATCTCTTTCATCCTCCTCCTCTGACCTGATGTCAGCATCGTCTTTTTCTGTATTCGTACATTTATCTACTTTACCAGGTCCAGTTTGACTACAGACGTCTTCTTTGTCCATCTGCGTGTGTTTGTTCTTAGTTGCAGGTTTTTTCTTTGACCTGGGCCTGGATAGGTCTCGGCAGATGTTTTCTTTGCTCGAAGACAATGAATCATTTTCACTGGATGAAGTGTCTGATTCTTGGTCGGTTACTAGCCATTCTATTGGGGTGTGAGCATATTCGCGATTTTTACAGTAATTTCTGAACTCCAGACGTTCATAGTAACATGGCAGGTTCTTCTTCAGGTTAGAAATTTTAAACTGTCTCTGATATTCTGACCGTTTTGTGACCATTTTGAAATTCTGTGTTCAGAAATGTTCTGTTAGTGCAATGTTTACTGAAAAAAAATGGAATGTGAAATATAAGATAAATAAAAAAATAATAATAATAATAATAATAATAATAATAATAAATAAATAAATAAATTAAAAAAAAAATAATGGACTCAAATAAATTCCATATTATACAACCAATTTCTTACTTTTATATATATATAATTACATTTCATGAACTTATTTCAAAATAGATGCATTTTATATTATTTTATTATAATTTATTTTAGATTTATTGTTGTTATATTAACATTATTATTAAAATATTGAATGTAATATAAAAGGATGGTTCTGCTTTGCATTAAAAATAAATTTTATAAATGAACATACTTCATGTCAGTAATATTTTTCTGATTATTTACAAAAACAATGTACATAAATTATAATAATAATAAAATAATGAAAAACATAAATTAAAATATGTAAGATATCATTTGCTTTCTTCAATTCTAAATATAATAATTATATAATATATCATTCAAATCATGTCTTTACCTTGCAATATGACAAAGAACTCCTCTTACTTTCAAATCATTAACTTGGTTGGTTATGGGTTCACATATTTTGAGATTTGGATTACAACCTGCAAGTAATAAGTCAAGATAATAAATATACTATTTCGGTCTCAATATAATGAACTTATCCAGAAATGCACTGGTACTGTCTCTGTTATGAAAGTACAAACTTAAACTAATGATTGAATCTATCAATTATGTTAGTAATTGCTTTAAACTGGATGTGTTAAAACATGTTTCGAAATTCCCGGCGAAGGAAAACTTAGCGGCTGATCTGATGAAAACGACTTTAACATCATGCAAATAATTGATTTTATCATAATCAGGCAAACTGTAAAAAATATAAGAAAATGTAGTTTAAGAAAATATACTGAAATTCGAATTCGACTAAACTAACGTTTCGAAAATAAGGAAATACCGTTTCGCTTTTCGAACAGCGCATTCTCAATAATCAAGGGAGAAAACCCAACAAAATTCATTTGATGGTAAATTCCTCCCCAAGTTCGGGCTCCAACTTATAAACCCGTGAAATATTATATTTGTGAATATATAATACAACATTAAAGTATTTAATCTGCAAATTATTTGAATATAAATATCTAAAAGGTAGAATGGAAGTATTATATAAAGCTGTACACTGAGTCACAGAATTAATGCGGATAAATCAAAGTAAAAGGTAGGACATTTTTGAAAGTTCATTGAAATGTGTGATTATATATTGAAAAAGTAATTAAGGTGTATAATGCATAATTTATGTGCACTCCATTCATTTTTTTTTTCAATAACATTACTGAATCGTGTAAACATAACCGTAAAACATATATATACATGTATTATTTTCATACTTTTCATTCCTTCATATTTTCTCAATCTCTCTATCTCATATTTATTGACTATTTAAAAATGTGTTGATGGACCTAATGCTTTACCAGCCATAGAGATTATAAATA
>CM022665.1:41736151-41738651 GCA_012295275.1 Chrysomallon squamiferum
GTTTTTTTTTTATCACGTTCTTCAATTAATGAATCAGTTAGTCTTAATCGTGAGTAAAATGGTGCCTGTTCGTGCTCTAAGTTTAAATAACACAGACCTGTAAAATCCCGGAACGAAATATCAGTGAGACAAACAGTGATGATTGACAACGAATAAAATAATATTTCAGTGCCAAATTAACGTCTTGTTTTTTCGGCTTTGGGGCCAAAATAATAATAATAATAATAATAATAATAATAATAATAATAATAATAATAAAATTATAAAAAAATAAAAAAATTAAACTAATTAAAAAAAAATATTTATGAGTTTATTTTTAATTAGTTATTTTTCTTATTAATGTTGTTGTTGTTGTTCTTCTTCTTCTTATTATTATTATTACTACAGTCACAATCTCAACGAATGATTAACTGACGGTTGAAAAACAACATATCTAAAATAACTTTCATTACGTTTGAATCATACGAATTCGTCAAAACAACCGACTGACGTCATTCTGCTGTCTCTTTCTTACAAATTAACAGCAAAAGAAAACGTTCATAAAACACCTTCCCATACACAGGAAAACAGTCACCGCCATGTTTAACAAACCAGCCACTGGAGCGCGGGTGTCAAACAGAAACAAAATCCACGGGCCGAGCGAAAAGAATCGATCTTTTCTTTATCAGCCATAAACAAAGACAAGCAAAACTGTCACACTGTCATTAAACCTGAAAATTTATTTTTCTTACTCCGTGTTCAGTTTCAGTGTAACCTTAAGATAAATTTACCGTGTGTTCCCATCACGGATTCAACGAGCAAGGTTTGGTCAATAGATTGATCTTTCCGTCTGTCTGTCTGCCAGTGTATCTGACAGGGTTAATGATCCAGTAAATGATTTGGAAATTAGGGATACAGTAATACGTGTGTGACCCTTTTTTTTTTTTTTTGTCGTTTACGAAAGTGATGTGGGTCATGAATTCGTGGCAACGGAGCAAATTTCTTTTGTTTTGGGGTGTTTTTTTATTATTATTATTGCTCAAAGCAAAATGAACTGAAAATAACTGAAAAATTAAATAAATAATATAATATAATAAAATAAAAATATAAAAATAAAATAGTAAAATAAATAAAAAAATAAAATAAAATAAAATAAAATAATAAAATAATGAAAAATATTAATAGATGATAGATAGATAGATAGATAGATAGATAGATGGATAGATAGATAAATAAATAAGAATGACAAATCCTGTGAATGAGAAATGAAACAAGGTTACAAAAGGATAGATAGATAGAGAGAGAGAGAGAGAGAGAGAGAGAGAGAGAGAGAGAGAGAGAGAGAGAGAGAGAGAGAGAGAGAGAGAGAGAGAGAGAGAGATGGAAGTAATAACAGGAAATAAGTAACGAACATATTCATCAATTCAGTTTCTGAGCAAATAAAAAAAAAGCAAATATTTTTTACAATAAAAATACACTTTTAGAATTCTTTGCACATAAAACGGTAATCTCTTCTCTTCAAGTTTTATAAACTGCTAGAGTTTACATATAAGAATCGTGTTATTAATAGCTTGCTGATTGAATAGTTTTCATTTCTGAATTTTTTTCTAGTATTCACTGCAGCGAAAAACGAAATAAATAAAATAAATAAATAAATAAATAAATAAATAAATAAATGAAAACAAAACTAAACTAAACTAACCTAAACTAAACTAAACTAAACTAAACTAAAATAAAATAAATCAAAATTAAATTAAATTAAATTAAATTAAATAAAAAAAAAAATAAAAAAAAAAATCACACCAAAGATACATATAACAAAACAACACAACACAAAACAACTAAACAAAACACAAAACAAAACACAAAACACAAAACACAAAAACACAAAAAAACACAAAACGAAATTAAATAAAAAACCGGGGGAGCAAAAAAAAAAAAAAAAAATTCACAAAAATGGAAAACCAAACGACACGAAGGTTTTTCCCCCCATTTTGTTGTTGATATCAGTTAGCGAGATCTTTATCCTCCCTGGTAAACAGACAGAGATCTGGATTCTGCAGTGTTTAGCATTTTCACCCACAGATACATATTTGCTAGATGTTATGGCCACACAAATGGTATTTGGGACCATCAAGAACCGCTACAGGCAAAAGCCCTACCTTCAATATTTATTATACTTGCGTGCAGCATGGGCCTGCATACAATCAGCGGTTCGTTTTGTTTATGAAAATAAAAGTAATGTACTAACATACGTTCTTTGTGTGTACGTCTGTTTGGAAAGGATGTGTAAACACACACGTATTCCTACACACATAGGGGAGAAGAGAACTGCATGGTTTTTTTTTTTTTTTTTTTTTGTTTAAAAAAGCTGATTTGTTAAAAAAGGGAATATATATATATATATATATATATATATATATATATATATATAAAAAAAAAAGAAGAAGAAAAAAGAGGAATGAAATGATTAAAATTTTGGTCTTTTGATCGAAGTGAGTGTTGTCTAATGAATATGTGT
>CM022665.1:41748651-41753651 GCA_012295275.1 Chrysomallon squamiferum
ATTGTGTTACAGCAGATATTACCAGTGCAAAAGGGGATATGGGTTGATGTTGTTAAATAAAATAAGTCCTCTCTCTCTCTCTCTCTCTCTCTCTCTCTCTCTCTCTCTCTCTCTCTCTCTCTCTCTCTCTCTCTCTCTCTCTCTCTCTCTCTCTCTCTCTCTCTCTCTCTCTCTCTCTCTCTCTCTCCCCGTTCACATAGATAAACATTTTAATATTATTATGACCCATCTGACTGCCGCATGTAAAATACTTAAAAATTATAATAAAAATGCTAGAATTAAATTGTACGATTTAAAAACAAAAACGTTTTATAAATAACGGCAGACGATTTTTTTTTTTTTTTTTTTGAAAACCTTCATCTGAAATATGTAAGATTTTGAAACTGTCAAAAAAAAAAAAAAAAAAAAAAAAAAAAATGTAATTAAACAATTATAAAGAGAGATAAAAAATTAAATAATTATTAAAAGTTATTAAAAAATGTTAACAACAACAATAATAATAATAATAATAATAATAATAATAATAATATTATCAGTTAATGCATTTTAAATGTAAAATTAAAAAACAAATCGGAAAAATAAATTTTTAAATAAATAAAGGCATCTTTCCTCCAAAGAAATTAAAACAAACAGCATCCCACAATCAAATAAAAGATTTGAAACAGAAGCTGAATCACATCAAACAACTAACGCTTTACAAACAACTGACTGGCGCCATATTGCAACGATTTGCGATTTATACAAAACAACAACACATTCAAAATATACAGCTCTTCCCAAAAATACTCTCCTCTTTGTAAACGAGGGAAAACGAAAACCTCTCTTTCATCTCCATTTTAACACAAACTACAACATTATTACACGCGTATCAATGAAGAAAACCGATATTTTCATGTGAAACAGTCACAAAAATATTTCTGTATTATCAGAAATATATAGCTGTTGATCTTTCACTTACACCGGTAGTCGGAATACGTAAAGTGTTCCTCGATTATCGAAACAGTCGGAAGTTTATTTTGACAGCACTGCGTTTTGTAACCAAGACTAGTTTGTTAACGAGACAGGAACTGGTCGTTGCTATGGTGACGGCGAGAACCGGACTGCGACTGTTTATATAGTCCATAATCAGATGCGGAAACTATAAATCGTGCGTTATCTAAATCCACTTAGACGAGTGAAAGCGGAAGAAAAATAGAAGATAGCGATGTAATAGATAGCAAAAAATTTTAATTTTTTTTTTCTCTGGATTTTTCTCTTTCTTTCTCGCTCTCTTTTTCCTCTTTTTGTTTTTATCTTTCTGTGATTATCTCCAAAATCTCTGTGTTTATCTCTCTCTCTCTCTCTCTCTCTCTCTCTCTCTCTCTCTCTCTCTCTCTCTCTCTCTCTCTCTCTCTCTCTCTCTCTCAAAACCCCCCTCCCTCTTACTCATTATCAGTATCTCTACGATTCTGCCTCGCGATTCAATCTTTCTTTCTGTCTCTGTGACTCAGTACTTCTTTATTTTCTTTCTATCCTTTTCACTTCATCTTTTGATTTTCGTTTCCATACATCACTTCTTTATTTTCTTTAATAACTTGACTTCGTGTATATGTCAGAGCCATAACAGTTTTATATTTTAAATATTATCAAAGGTTCTACTGTGTTGGTGACTGTATTAAATAAAATGCTAAAATGATGATTATTTTAATGCTTATTTACAATTGGAAATACACACCATTTGTGTTTGTGTTTGTGTGTTTCTTTATTTCTTTCTTTGATGTTGGATTTTTTTTCGTTCTTACAATATCTTTAATTGTTTAATTGTTTAATTTTTTGTATTTTTTTTTTTTTTTTTTTTTTTTGATTTCTCAATGTTAATTGTTTTTGTTTTTTCGTTATGGCTCAGTGACACAGATTTGCATATAATAATTTGAACTAATTAAAAGTTTTCGTTAATAAAGCTAGTATTTGATATAACATTAACTGTGATTATTGTTATAATATGTAATAACAGTTATCACATGTAACATATATATATTTTTTTTTTTTTAAAAATTTTAATTATTACCTTTTTAATTAATTAATTACCTAAATAATTAATAAATAATAATCATAATAACAATAACTACATCATCAAGAAGAAGAAAAAGAAGAAGAACAACAACAATAATAATAATAACAATAATAATAATAATAATAATAATAATAATAATAATTATTATTATTATTATAAAAAATTATTATTATTATTATTATTATAATCATTATATTTTCTGTTTTTTTGTTGTGTATTGCATTAATTAATGACAGTTTAAGAAGTCAAACCTGGTTTTTTCATACAGATTAGCAAAAGAAAAATTTATTTTCACTTTCTTTACCAAGCAATAACACCTATGCCGTTTCTTACAAACAGTTCCCAAATACACTGGTTTAAACAAACGGGTGATTATTCAGAAAAGTTCACCATGAAGGATCGATCCGACTTCCGACCCATTGAACGTGGACTCCAATCAGCAGACCCAGAGCCCCAAGCTCTGTTAGAGGGGGGTGTGTGTGTGTGTGGTGGAGGGTTAAACAAAGATTACATGCGGGTGAAATTATAAAACCAATAATTGTTTTTCGAACGTGGACACTGAGCTATTGAGCGGTAATTATTTTATCACAAGTAAACGGAAGAGAACTGTGAAATATTATTTAGTAGGTAATCACGTGTCTGATTTGTAGATTTCAGGTTGTGACTAATGAAAAAAAAAAAAAAAAAAAAAAAAAAAAAAAAAAAAAAAAAAAACATCAAGTGAATTTAAGAGAGAAAAAATACTGATAAAACTTCTTAGAAAATATTTATTGCACAAAAAATGTTACGAATTGTTTAAATACACTGCATATTTGCATCTGAATAAAAAGATACCAACAAGAACGTTGAAGAAACAAATAAACACATACATAGATACACACATACACGCACGCACACACACACATATATACATACTTACATACACATGTACATACATACAAACAAACACACATGCATACATCAATACATACATACATATAATAAATAAATAAATAAACATACAGATAGATAGATAAATAAATAAATTAATAATAATAATAAAAAAAAAAAGTATGGAAGAAAATAAGTAAATAAATAATAAAAATTTAAATAACTAAGGAAAAGGTATGATTACCTGTATTACCGAAACTAATAAACGCATTATAATAATAATGATAATAACAACATGAACAACAACAACAACAACAACAACAACAAAAATAATAAATTTATATCGAAGATGTTTTTTGTCATTCCTATTTCATCAATCAAATCACTGATCCATCTACAAACTCAAAACACTTATTAATTTCTTTCGTCTCCACATTTTTATCATTTTTTTTTTTCTATCAAATTTTTCTTTATTTATTCTGTTATTTGTGGGCGCAAAGAGCTTTATTTCGTCACCGATACTTATTACCGCCTTTGTAATAACGAACGCCCAAAAGTTTTGCTTTCAATGAGTCTTCTTATGTCGCGTGCTTTTTGCTACACAAAACGACCTCTGTGTACATTAATTTCATCCACTGTGTGTCTAAGTCGTGCAATCGAGATTTAAATAACGCACAAACACGAGCTCGGGTCTCAACAACAAATATCTGACAAGTATTTTAACAATGTCGCTCTTTACAAATTATTTACACTCTGAAACTGACAACAGCTTTCGCCCATTGATCCCGCGCAGCCATTCAGGGACAAGCGGCAACGAAGTGGGCGTGGCTTATAATCGCGGGCTCTTTAACGACGAGCACCGACAGCCAATCAGACGAGGGCTGCTCGATAAATGGACAGAAGGAATAAATGAACGGCATGCGATGGGGAATCTCATATTGACACGAGCGAATAGAAGATACAAGACATTAATTTTCGTTCTCATCCGAGGATTTACTATACTGTAAAAACGCTTTGGACTGTTAAAGTTTTAATTTTAGTTTAAATTTTTGTGTTTTTCGTTGACTATTTTCGAAGTTAACATGGTGCAGATGCAAGAAAAAAGCCGGCCATTGAAACGTTCGCTGAATCCTTTCAGCATTCGTCGCATGCTCGGAACGGACAGAGACAGTGATGACGATGACGACGACATCGTTAACGACGACGTTGTTCCGGGAAACGCCCGGAAGAGCAGCGACGGAGCCGACGACGAAGTTTTCATCGACGTCCTCGGCGAGAACAAGACCGACAACAACAACGACATGAGCTGCATTTCTGCTCGGAGTGCGGCAGACGATCGCGCTCCGACCGAAGCAGACGGCAGTCTGAACGTCACAGAAGACGACAGCCTGAACGTCACAGAAGACGACAGCAAAGACGGCGACGCGAAGAACGAGCGCGAAGACGAAGAAGGAGAAGGAGAAGGAGGTGACGACAACGCGAACAAGAAGACGGAGGACAAGAAAGCGGAGAAGCCGCCGTTCTCGTACAACGCCCTCATCATGATGGCGATTCGCAGCAGCGCCGAGAAGCGACTGACCCTGAGTCAGATCTACGAGTTCATCATGAAGAACTTCCCCTACTACAAGGACAACAAGCAGGGCTGGCAGAACTCCATCCGCCACAACCTCAGCCTCAACAAGTGCTTCGTCAAGGTGCCCCGGCACTACGACGACCCGGGAAAAGGCAACTACTGGATGCTCGACCCGTCCTGCGACGACGTCTTCATCGGCGGCACCACGGGCAAGCTACGACGGCGTTCCACGCTGGCGTCGCGAAGCAGGCTGGCCGCTCTGAAGCGGGTGGGATTCTCGCCCTTCTCCCCGGCCGCCTACCCGTACCCGTCCGAGCGCTTCAACCCGTACACCAACTGCACCCCGCTCTACTCGCTGCCCGGGTTTTCGGTGGCGGGTGGACGGTACTCGGCCGTGCAGTATCAGAGGTACCCGCTTCAGGTGCCCGCGCTGCCCACCCAGACCGAGCGAATCATTCAGAAAGGACTAAGTTTCTCCGTGGACAAGATACTCTCGGGAAGTTC